>JAODAH020041175.1:0-28299 GCA_027574865.2 Coproporus ventriculus | reverse complement strand
ACCTTTATCTTTTCAATTCACAATTTTAATTGAAGATATTGGATATCGAATTTTAGTTGTATGCATAGTCACATGGAAATGTTTTATGCAAAGTTCTAAATATTTGATTCCAAAGTTCAAATATGTTTAGATAAACTTGGATATATACAAACTCTATTTTATTTGACATTTGAAACGCTATTTTGTTAGTTTGAATGCATTTTGACATGTTTAAATAGTAATTAATACTAAAATAATTTTAACGAGAAATTTGACAATTTAGTAAAGTGCGAAAAATTTAAGAATTTATTTCGGTTATGATATGATTGATGATTTTCGTATTGTGGTACTTTATATATGAATATCTGTTGATTATGATGAGTTTTATCCACTGCAGCCCTTCAAAGTAATTAATAAAAGAGAAATAAGTGATTTTTTTCTAATCTTCTTCGTCATTCTTGATTGTTTATGCTTCATAAACAATTTGATTCGAAGATATTTTTGATTAAAGCGGAGAATCGCCGTGCCCCGGTGCGTATCGTTCGTTTTCGTTGCGACTTTGCTTCTCTTTCACGTTCCAGCCGCCAATCGTCTGTGCGCTTTCCCGTGGTGAGTTTCGTCCTGCCGAAGGATAAAATCCGGTATTTCGAAAGTTCCCGCGCGCACGCCCCAGATTTTACCATTATAAATAAAAATCAAAACAAATAAATAAATAAAAAAGTTAACAACTAAAAAAAAAAAAAAAAAAAAAAAAAAACGTGTGTGAGTGTTAGTGGGTTAGTTTAGGGATTTATTTAATAATTAAGGCTGCACTTCTTTCAAGTTAGTTCGGCACGCAATTTTCCGGCTTAAATTTAAGGTAACTTTTTTTCATACAAAAATTTATAGATTCGAAAAGTAAAAATGAATGAGGTAAGAGGATGGAGAGTAATAACGCGTAGGATAAATAAGTTAAAGGGATTCGTGCTCCCGCCAATTCTAGAACACGGTTGGGCAAAAAGGAGCACGGAAACATGCGACGTCTAGTGCGTGCTTTACGCCAGTAATTTTATACTAACTTTTTTGCCTTGGAGTTCATAGATTGAAGGATGGAATCCTATTTAAAACGTACGTGCCTTGCATGACGTACGTCATAAACAAACATTTGTATTTAAATCCCATTTATGATTCTTTTTTTCTTCTGATTTTGACCTGGAAAGTAAAGCAGTGACCTCTTTCCCTCAAATTACTATTTTATTACATTAATTAATATTTAAAAAAAGCAGAGAGAATGTGAATGAAATTTTTTAATTAAAAATAAAAATTTTATTATTGCTTTCGGAGTATAATTTCTACTTAAAAAACCTACAACATTAACATAAAAATGTTATTTCAGAATTTTATTAATACAAAACTGTTTTTCATTATTTGAAATGGATTTTTGAAATTGATTTAAGTAATAAAAATAAATAAATAAATATTTAAGATGTTGCTGTTTTTTCAATTATTTGAAGCTTTCTTTTATTTAGTGCAAAGTGCCATTCATAAAGATTTTTATTACTGGCTGCAATTTTAAATTCTTATTTCTGTGAGGCGTTTAGAGGAAAATAAATTTCCTAAGTTTATCATTGCCATAAAGTAAAGAAAATTTAGATGCCCGGCGCATTCACCTTATCATTGGTACGATTGATGTCTTAATTTTATAAGCTTTGAAATTAATGAATGTAATCCTAGACTTAAATCTAATTACCATTATTATTTAGTATTGGATAAAATAAGTAATAATTATATTGCTAATATTCAACATATAGATTAAAATAAAATTGTATTTTGCATAAAAAATTGATTTCATTATTTTCAAGTACCTACTAATTTTGTAGGAAATAATCAAACTGACGGTTTTATGATAAAAACAATCAAATCCTTTTAGAAAAGTTCTGGTGGCAATTTTAGCATTTCATTTAATTGCAATTAAAATTCTATTTCCTAACTAATTAATTAAAAATATTTTATGAGGTAAAGATAATATATGCACATAAAATGATGTGAAAATTTATAATAAATTAGAAACTTCTTGCAAGTTGAAATTACAATATTGCATGCTAATTTTCCTTGGGAAATTTAAGCGCGACATTTATATAATATAATTTTGAATGGATAATCTAGACAGTCGTATCTATTTCTATAAACAAAATGAAATTCATTTTTGTGCACTAATTTTGATTATTATTATTATTAAAATTATTCACGTCAATTCACACCAAGATTTTGGTTTGATCTCGCGGATTTAATTTTACATGAAAAATAAATTAAACAATGTATATGTTGAAATAAATTGAATAAAAGTTGATTCACTATTAAACAAAATATTATTCATAAATTTTATTATGAATAAATTTAATATATAATTTATATGCCATTGCCGTAATGCGCATTGTAGAAAACTTGCTGGTCATAAAATTTCCAACAACAAAAATGTATGAGACAAAATACTATTAACAACAAATATGAGAGTTGTAAAACTTGTGCTGAACTTATAAAAATAAAACTTGTTCAAGTAAATTAACTCTGCCGAAATAAAAAAAAAAGATAACCGTAGTGCTCAGTTTTTATTCATGAAAGTGCATATGTATGCCATCCCCCCCCAGCACATGCCCAAGTTCATTTCACCATCGGAGCTATACTGCCAATTATTATCAAACAAATACAATTTCTCATTGTTTTAATAAAATAAATGATTAAAAAGTTTGAAATTGGTAATGAATAATATAAAATGTTTTTTGTAATTATCATTTAAATAGGAATATGAAATCGAACAGCAAATTTAGAATCAACGTTTATTCGTTTATTCATTTTCATACACGTTATGGCTGGAATAGAAACCAAAACTTTGTGGATTTATCAAACGGGAAGTATTTGCATGATCTGCGCGGAATCCATCCGATTAACGAATTTTGGATACTCATGAAAGCACATTAAATGCAGCGGATTTGAATTTGTGTTGATTTGTAAATCTTTCTTAAGCAATAATACTTCGTTGATGTTATATCAATAATTTTAGGTTTATAAATGGAATGTTTAATTTTGTAAGAAAACTCTGATGATGAATGAATCTTCTAGCATTCTCCTTGACCAAACAAATCAAAATTAAATTCTATTAAAATAGTTACGGCATTCATTTTATTTTTATAGGTTGGCATACAACAGCAACAAGATTCATTACCATGTTATTGGGTCGATGGTGGATAACATAACCTGCATTGAAGTATTTTAACTTTTATATTTTTGACAAAACAGAAATTAATGGCACAAAATTTAAAAAATTTTTACATTTTGACCTCCATTTTCGGGGTGTTTCTCAACAGCTACCAAAATACAACAAAGGAATCATCCACTTTATTTTTCGATGTACTTTCCGAATTTTCAATCAGATTACAAAAATACCTCAAGATAGCAGAGTACACATACATACGCAAGCACAGACACCATTTTGAAGGTGTTATTGAAGAGGTACGGAGGACGATATCGGACCCTAAGCTTACTTTTTGATGCTCAGAATCTTCAGTCAGAATTTTAAAATTCATAAACACAAAAAGGCTACAGACAGACACACAGAGCGAATTCAGATACCGAACAAATTTGTTCGGTGAAAATCTTTGTAATTTTACATTATAAGAGCTTTAGTTTTTAAAAATGGTCTGGAGATAATTATTTTTCATCAAAGACTTTTGTTCTTAGGATTGTACGAAGCCAGGATGTAATTAAGGTTTAGTTTGTGTAACTTTTTTGATGTTAATTGCTTAATGTAAGAAAAATTCAATTAAATATTGCGTTTAAATAAATGATTCGTTTGCTAGTTCATGCAATTCGCATGTTTTCTAAAATATAACCAAAAAATAAAAATAAATTGCAATATAAATACTAATCAAGCCACACTATCTAATGTTACATTTTTATTCACATTAGCATAGCCACAAGCGAAAAAAGTATATTGATATAATGAAACAGCTGGAATAGTGTTTGAACACGCGAATGAGATTAAAACCTGCTAAGTCGGCTAATGCGTACCGCTTTTGTGGTCGGAAAATATTAAAACAAATATTAATAATAAAAAAAATCAGGCGCTAAAAAATGCAAATGGCAATCCGCGAGTTCCGCCACTTATCAACTTTTTAAATCGCACTGATTTATTAAAACACTCGCGAAACTTCAGATTTATTGCAATATTGAAGGGTTTTAATCAGATCGGAGCGAAATATGATTTATTATAAAATAAATGTTCGGAATTATTTTGAATATGGCGCCTATGCCCTTATCGCGTATCACGAACAAATTACATGTCAGCGGGTGGGAGGTGTGGGGAGGCTCGCTCTGATTACTGATTGTTATCGCGTGGGCGAAATGGTGCAGGGAAAAGAGTGTCATTACGCTATCAGTTATCATCTGATCATCTCGGGTAGCGTATCATCCTTCCTGCACCCACACATATATACACCTAACTAATTGCGGTATATTTCACCTTTTTCCTCCCAAAATCCCCCATTAATCAAATTAACAATCAAATATTAGCGTTCCATTATCTACAACCGTACTTAAACTATTATTAAATGTTATTGCACCATATTTGAATTATTAAATACGCAGAAGGAATGGGATTAGTGGAGATAAGGAGGATTTTAAGTGCGTATATTTTCTTATCCCCAGTACACATCTTTAGAGCCATTTCATGTGGCGCATTTACATGCGAAACTTGGGAGCCCTCAGATTATGCCTAGATTAAGTTTTGATGTTTATAAGCTTTTAATGTTCCTCGGCTTGTTGCAAAAGTGAATTTAAATCATATTTTGATGTTAAATATGTACTGGTCCTTACATTTAATTGACACATTAAAAATGTTTAGTGCTCATTTCAACACTGGATTGTTGAAATAAGTTTTTGTATGGTGATGGATTAAAATTTTATTATGCTGCAAAAGTTGCAGATTGGGCTATCATTCGACGGTTTGGCCTTTACTGCTTCTTTTTAAACAAAGAATTAAATAAAATAAAAAAAAAAACTAAAAATGAAATCATTGTAATTCTAGCGTAATTAAATTTTTTATGTTTTTTCCTGAAGATTTTGATTTTTTCCAAACAAACATTTTTGATATGTCTAGAAAGATTGCGTAATTTTTTTCTAGTCCTACATTTATCTTATTTGTAGTCGTATAAAGACTTAATGTTACATATTTATTTTAAAATTGATCTTCACATAGTAAATGAAAAGAAATCTCATTAAAAATTAATAAGAAAACTGAAATAGCATCTTGCTATAACAGCTTCAATTAAGTTTTATGAACTTGTTATTGGAAATAAGTACTAAATTATTTTAACATTCAATAAAATGGAAACCATTACCGATGCATTCATAAATTTATAAGAAATAATTTATTTGATTGATGATTGCCGATATTTTCAAAATAAACTATTTTAATTTTATTACCAGTCCAAGATTTTAAATTCTTCAAAGTAAATAAAATTAGTAACTGTTTGTGTTTAGGAGTATTTAAATTGTAGATTTTAGTATTATGAATAAGGTCAGGAGGCAATTTTTCCACTCGACGCTTACAAATTGCCGGATTATTTCGCAAAGTACGTGCGAAAAAAGCAAATTCTGATCAACCCTCGAAAATACCTTTGGGTATTCTGTAATATGCTTTATATAGGAAGCGCGCCACTGATGATATTGATCTGACCCACCGCTATCTTTTTTTATATAAAGGGAGAAACTCTAATAAAAATAATCCTAATAGGGGATAAAAAAGGGAAATTCAACTCTAATTACAAATTTGCTTCATTACTCATACATTTCTATACAAGTTATCTCATTACATTTAATGAAATACATCATAATAAGCACATTTTAATCATGAAACGAAAGAATGGATCATTTTTAGTACAGATCTCCATTAACAAATGATATAAATAGGTCAACTTAACAAAATGCTAAAGGAAACTATTTCCAAGTTAGGTCATAAAAGTGCAGAAATATGGAAACGATTAAATCTACTTTGTTCTGGATCATATTTATGTACTTGGGAACCATTTTCTGCCATATTTATATTCTCTAGACATTCACCAGAGGGAGAAAGATTAGAATGAGTTGTATATATGCAACATAATGACTTCTGTAAATGAGTCAACTCTTGGGAGATAATAATAAGATTTTATAAATAACAGGGGCATTTAAAATGTGCCGTGAAATAATTACATTTTCTGGAATTATTTGCTTTCATCTCAAGCACGTCTCGTTATTTTATATAAAGAGAAAAATGTTTAATGTTGCTACTTTAATTTATGTCCCTTGAATATTATTTAATGCGCAATAAAAAGAGAATATTAAATTTATAAATTTAAAAGTAATACAGTTATTACCAGCACTTTAATTCGTAATCTCATCTTTCAAAAATTCAATTAATTTTATAATTTTTTAATTTAATGCACTGATGATTTGTTAATCAAATTTATTTTATTGGCACACACAAAACTAACCTTGTAAAATTTCACTTAATAATGAATATAATTAAATTTGATTAAATTTCAATATAATATTTAATAGCGTTTTATAATTCACCAAAAATATGTTTGCAAATTTCAATTTGTTTAATCTCCCTTTCCACATCATGTTCATTGTTTTCATGCTATTCAATACGACATTAATCATTTTATCTCTTTAATTATTACTAAATGAACGTACGGGATATGATGTATAACGTTAATAATTAAATATTTGGACAAAATATAATCAAATAACGTTCAACCACAAAAATAAAATTTAAATGGCGTAGAAATAAAATTTAATGAATCGCGCCTTCGCAATACAATTGATCAGCTTGACTGGGTGATTGGGCTTTTTTATCTTTACCTTAATTCTTGGTTTGTTGTATTCTGATATTTTTCACGTGTTTCTGATATTCGTTTATTATTTTAACATTGTTTGATATTTAATGCTTAGACTTTCTGGTAGTCCAAGAGAAAAAATCGAATTTCTTATAAAATCACATTTGCCATGGAAAATTATATTTATCTTTTGAAATTACGTTCGCCATGGAAAATTAAATTTTCATTAAAAAATCGCATTTGCCATGAAAAATTATATTTTTCTTGTAAAATTTTAGTGTTTTGTCGTTTGTATTTTCCTTGAAAAAATAAATAAAAATCCCGTCTGAAGGTCTAAGATAAAAAAATCGAATCCCGATGAGACTCAAACTCATGATCTTCCTCTTCCCAGGTGTTTCGCGCGCGAGATTCGATTTTTTATCTTTACTAATTCTCACAATTTATATTTAAATAGATCTGCAATTTTAATTAACAAGATTATGTCAGTATAATACTGTTCATGTAGGAAACGACCCTTCTTTAATAAAAAGCTTTAGGGATCGGATTTAGTATACAATTTGAGTGCGATACACATGAAGGGTCCAGATCAATATCGAAGTTAATCTAAATGTTTGATTGATTTATTTTGGAAGCTACATATAAAGTCTTTTTAAATTTAAGAGGAGGTGGAATGTACATTGGAGATTGGAGTTGGTTTGGAAAGTAGTTTCTAAAGAAATCCCGTGGAATAAATATAAAGCGGCAGGGGAGTTGCAATGCGGTATGTAAAAGGGAAATAAGTAAGAAGTTTAAGTTTGTGTGATAAACGAGGCGAACTTACTTATTCATCCATATTGAATGTCCGCCCATCCTTTAAAGTCTCTACATCGCATGAAAAATTAATGCCTTTGCCTTCTAAACACGTTTAGAAGATCTTCAGTTAAACTTATAATAATCACTTTTCTTAATAATTATGTATATAAGGCGCAATTTATTTAATATCATGATAAATAATTAAATAAAAATAAAATATATATTTGAGATATCAATTGTCAAAATTGCAATTAATTCTATATTCTGTAATAAAAGGAAAATTTTATATTTTTTATGAGCTATTTATTTCGTAAACAAATTAATTTTTTTTTTAAATTGAATCCCTAAAATTATTAATTCGTTGAACTTTTAATAAATCCGGACGCTTTGATGAAAATAAAAACGTTAAAATTTTACAAAGGTAAGGCGAATGAGGGATGAGCCTCGCGGTTGGGGGGATAAATTCGGGTTACGACCCAGATATAGGTCGCTTTTAAAAATTTGAAACCGCATCCGGACACCAGGTGGATATAAAATATATCTCTGTGAAACGAAATAATTAAAGCGCATCGCCTTGTCATGTTGCTATTAAATAATTGGATTCGAATATGCTCCTCACAACTCCAATTCCTTCCACTTCCGACATACATAAATCCGAATGTTTTCCATTTTCAATTAATTTGTTACGCGTTCTTCGCCATGGGGGAGGTTTGTGACAAATTAATTAGCATCTAATTGAATACTCTTCTAGCTTTGATTTTATTATAAACCTCAAATTATCCACACTGGTTTAATTAGAGCATTCTAACAAAATAATTTAATCGTTTATAATCATCATTCTTAATTATTTCTATAGTTTTTTTAAATTTTTTTATCTTTCTGGGTTCATTTATTTATTTACTCCGTTTTATTAAAAATTTCTTATCGAACCGCAAAAGAAATTTAGTAATATCGATTGAAATTGCAAATTACCATCTCCATTACGTAGACAAAGGTTTAATTATCATAGCATTGTAATTAATGGTAAACATCTAGAACCTGTGTGTTTTAACGGAGGACATTAGACAATCAATAATATTATTGTTATGGATTAATGCAAGCTACCTAATCATCATATTAATTTACTAATGCGAGTAATGCAAATTAATAGATACATTTAGAAAATTAATTATTATTCGGTGTTAAAATCTGTAATATTTACAAATTTATGTTGATTTAAATTTTTAAATAAATGTTAAATGACTATAATATATTTAAAGTTTCTTGTGTCCCAGAAAAAATTATCATTAAAAAAACTGTCACCTAAAAATGTAATCTTCCAGAATTAACCCAATAAACGTTTTTCTATCACCGTCTTTCCTTTGCAGCACAAACTTTTTCTTTTATACGAGCTAAAACATTCTATTTATTTTACTACTAGATGAACTCATAAAAAGATTGATTGTATTTCCACCCTAGTAACAAAAATTAGTTACATTGTACAAAATTTAAATACGTAAACAAAATTTAATAAGAGAAAATGAAGCGAGATGGAAGTTGTTTCCTAAACTAAACACGAAATATGTATGAAAGAAGAAAAAACATGATCGATATAATACGGCAAGGAGCTAAGCTCGAGATTTATGTAAACGGAAAAATTCATATTGCGGATACGTATAAGGAGGTTATTACCTATGGGAACCCTAAGGACTTAATGTAAATATGATTTTTAATCATTCCTATCCATCCCGATTTTTTAAAAATATTTTTTTAATTAAAAGAAGGAGGCATTTCGCTATCGAATCAGATATAAATCAAGTTTCGGTTTATATTGGCTATTGTATACAGCTTATGGCGTTCCGCGTTTTATGTGTTTTGCTTCGAATGCGCGATCACGCATACCCCAACCGAGATTTATTAAAGTTCGCCTTTTACAAAACACATTCCTTTAAGGTAACATATAATTACTATTTTCAATCACAGATGTAATCGTATGTTATGTTCATTCGCTTTTTATTATATGGAAAATTACATAGCTGAGAGTTGGCGAATATGAAGTGAGCGAAGTTAACACCTTGACTACGAAGTATGTTACTTATCTGGAATATGCTTTTTATTTACCGATGTGTTACCATTGCTGTTCTGTCACGGACAGAAAGTGCTAATTTAAAGCAATTTGAGAAAATCGATTTTGTGCAAAAATAAATTGCGCCACTTAGTAGAATATAATTTAACGGAGATAAAATTTAAGATTTGGAGACAATCTAGTTTTTTTTTAGTTTTAAAGAAGCGGAAATGTGCCCGGCGCATTCACCATTCAGTACGGCGCAAGAAAATCATTTTAATATTTACAAATAAATGGAAGATGTTATAATACTATAAGTAAATTTTGTAATGTCTATTTACATTATTAGGTTCCTTTCGCATTAAATAACTATTTGGTTTTAAATTTAAAAATTTCACTTAATTTTCTTCTACATAATTCTACCAAATATAGTTTAGCCATAAAATGCGAGTAACAGAAAAAAGTATAAAATCAAAGAAACATGCATAAATATGTTAATAATATTCTTAATTAATTATTCATTTGAGATACTTTAATGTTAAATTTTAATAAATTATAAATTATCTTGAATAAATGATACCAGCTTTTGTTTTAATCCATTTTTTTTATTTCACTAAAGAAATAAATTTATTAATTGCCCCATCTCTATAATTCAAACACTTATCTCTATCATAAACTATAGAAACCGCACAATTATTTTATTAAATAGCAAATATTCCCCGGAAATAATTAGCCTTATTAAGTATAATAACCGTCGTGAATTCCTCTCGAAAACGTTTAAATCCGCAATTAAATCACCATTGAAACATTTTTAATTGTCCGACCAAAAATGTTTAATGCAAATACGTGACAATTAAATTTGAATTAGCACATTTTCAATTAGAACATGTTTGTCGTTGATAATTAAAATCTTTTGAAAATGAACGCAAACTGGAGGGAAACCCGGCCTTTACAGCACTCTAACAAACCAAGAGAATCGAGTTTGGTAATAAATCCGTATACTGTACATAAGTAAAGCGTACAATTCCCTATTTTACTTGCTATGATTATTACGGTTTAGAAACCACAAATTGGCTTGAAATACATAAATTAATCGATTAAATCTAGCAGGATTTAATCCATGAAATAGCGCATATGCATGAATTTAAGATGGTGTTAGTTAGGGAGATATACCAACAGCGCATTTTGAGATTTACAGGCATGTAGAGCACGTCAATATATATTAGATAAAATAAATCCGACATTTCTATCTTAAACAGAACGGAAGTTATAAAGGATTTCCTGGCGACACTTAAAGGTGCTTTTTAGTTCGTCTGTTTGAGATATCGACATGAGGTTTTCTCAATTGAGTAGACATAAGATATTACTATTTGAACAAGACTTTATTACTCTGCTGCCTCTTCGGAAATACTAAAAATATTGCAACAAGTAAGTTTTATTAGCACAAAACATATCTTTCTTATAAAAGTAATTTCTTTCGAATTAAATTAGATTGAATTAACAAATAAAAACATTAAATGTTTATTAAAAAGCATTTCCTACAGAATCTTTTACCGGATTTATGCGCCACAAAATAAATTTACTTTTTTTTTTAAGTTTGCTGCATGTACTTTATTAACATTGAAATCGCAAAAAAATTACTGTTAATGGATTTTAAATATTTAAATATTTTTTTAACACAATATAAGCGTATATAGTGGTAAATGCGATATAAAGCTTCTATCAGTTTTTCTTACATCTAATTGCAAATTTGTTTACTTTATTGCATATAGCTTATTAATGTGTATTATTGTGAGTTCATGTTCGCAGTATATGTTTAAAAGGCAGATGATTTTAAAAACTGTTTGCATTCATATAAATTGTAAACAATAAAAAAAAAGAAATCATAAAACATATATTTGAATATCGCAATAAAAACTGTCAATTTTTATTGTTTTCAGAGCTAAATAAACATTTTTGAAATATATAAAATAATTTCACTTTATAAAAATCTCATTTCCTTTATTTTTAATAAATTAATATTAAAAAAATGTTTTTAATCTCTATATAAGCTTTTTTTTCAAAAGCATTGCAAATCAAATAAATTGATTTACCGAGAAAAAACCTTTTGGAAAATATTCTGGGATTTTGAGAAGATTTGATATCACACAACACTAACATAATAGGATCAAATAAAAATAATTTTTTTTTGAAATTCCTTTATTTCTGTTTCAGGTACGTTTCGTCAAGCCTTTTACGTAGGTATGTACATCATTATACATATAGCGTATCAATAAATTAACAAAACGGCAGAATAATTTAAAAAGTAGACATCGTAAAGAAAAATGACTTAGACAAAGTTGTAGGAATTTTCTGTGGGAATTTAATGGTGACCTTACTTTAATCTTGACCTTGAACTTTAAGGTTATTTCAAGGCTAAGTTCGTTTTTTCAAATGGGAACGGAGAATTTTCCGATCTTGAGCGACCTTCACAGATCACAGGCGTCAAAGTGTGAGTTCCCATTTGAAAAAAAAAATTGAACTTGACCTTGTAATTATCTAAAAGGTCAAAGTCGAGATCAAATCTAAGGTTACCATTAAATTAACAGGGAAAAATTCTACTGCTTCATGTTTCTGTGTAATGTTTACTTAAATAATTTAATTGTTTATTATTTTAACAATAATTGGATTTCACAATTTTTTTAAATATTTACATTTTCCTAAAATAATAATAATTATAATAATTCAATAAATTGAGACATGAATTCAAGGTAGATTCCACATAAAGTTAAAGGATGTAACTTAAGATATTTTGGGGTTGAGGTTGGGATTACATTGATATGATGGAGGGATTTAGTTGTATTGCAAAATACCAATCCCTTCAGATTGCTTATCGCCATGGAGAACAGATCAACATAAATTACACTTACCCTATCGCCGAGTTACAAATCTATAACATAAATTGCATTCCATGACGATACGCTTTATTGCTTTGTAAATAATATTATAACCTCCTTTTGGCCAAAATTTTACTTTATTTCTTTATTAAAATAATTATATTCAATCTACATTATTAATATTCCTCCCCGATAAATATTGTTTCCAGAAATAAGTATCCAATTTACTTATATTAATATTGTTGATCTAATCTACTCCCTTATATTAAAATAAACTAATACGGAAGAGGGTTGAATACTAAAATAACTATAATAACAGGTGATTTGTTTCGAAAGAAAATAACCAATTCTGATTTACGAGTCTGTAATTACCATTTCACTCGAGGAAATTAGATTTTTCTACATAAAATTTTACATTAAACGATATTAAATGCTATAAACTATATTATACATTCAAAGCTCAATTTCACGATCAATAAAGAATATGACAATGGATTGTTGATGAATTAAAATAAATTAAAATTTAAATTTGAAAAATCGACATACAAATACTATTAATTTGTTAACTTTTTAAGCCCTTTTTAAGTAATAATCTTATGAAAACATTTTGAGTGACTTTGAGTACTTTTTCATGAAAAGTAACTATTTATTTATTAAGTTTTTGAAAGTCTTCTTCGACACGCATACACGAATCCCAAATTGATTTTGTTCTAATTTTCTTAAATAAATTATAATATGACATGCAAAACATCCGAATTAATTACGAAAGGTTAATTTACATGCGACACGCCCCACACATTTTATACATAAATGTGTCTCCGGATGCTTAATTGATTTAGTCCCATGAGGATCACTTCCATTTTTTTTTTTTTTCGAGTCAGCAAACAATTCATTTCCAGGATTAATTACTGAATAGATTAAGTTGAATAAAAATTAGTTTGTATAGTGAATTTATTTAGAGAAGGGGTGGCAGGGTAGGGCTGGAAATGTATGCTATCAATTGGTGGGAATTAGTTAAGGATGTGTTGGGGGAATAATAGGCCTTGTCAGATTAATGTTTCTGAAATTTAGTTGTGGGTGCTACACAGCTTGAATTGTAAACATGAATATATTGTTGTATTGTCTTAGATGAGTTTTTCACTTCAATGAATTGAGAAAATGATATTTAGGTTGATACAAACTCTAGATCTGGTAAATTCCAATTAATTCGTGTAATAATGTAACTTCTAGAAAAACTTAAACTGATTTTGTTTTTCATTGAAAGTTTTTATTTGTTGAAAATAATTTAAAAAGTAAAAAAAATACAATATGGATTCAATTCGATAAAATTAATTATATTTTTATAAAATTTTAACCAATTTTATTTTATTTTTTAACATTTTGCAAGCTTTAGTGCAATGCTCTGTACTTTTTGTTTGAACAATTAAAATTGTTTTTATGCAATGTTTAATTTGCATTGATATTTATTGATAAATTATTTCGCAACGAATTTATATTTTTTAAATATGAATAGTGCGAAATGTTTTTGTTGATTGATGAGGATGGAATTATTTTGTGTTTAAATATTTTAAAAGTAGTGCTCGTTCCAACTCATTAAATTCATCAACCATAGTTTAATTACAAACTAAAATATTTATAATTGATGGATTTTTTTATTGAAGAGTGAATGAGGAAAATTTAATTAAAACTAATTTTATTTGTTTGATGCAATTAAATTTTAAAGATTAGTTTAGTAAATTTCTAATATAACGGCGAAAATACGCATAAAATATTAATGGATGTAGAAATATATCAATATTAAATAATTATAGAAAATAATAATGTGAGTTTCAATTTTTCTTCTTGATTTTATGTTAAGTGTTTTGTACACTCAATTTAATTTAAGTACCCAATAATTTAAAAAAAAGCTCTAGGTGGAAGAAGTTAGGATGAAATTTCCCAAGATAAAATGCGGCTATATATTTTTTTATCCTTTTATTATCATAATTTATACTTGTATGCGTTTCAAGTTTCTTGTTTCATCTCCCAGAATAAAAATCTTGTTTCCCTTTGACATTATACAAATGCGTCATTTGTGTTGCGACACCTAAAAAAATCAAAAGTATTTTTCTTCCAGTTGCTATTTATCTTTTATGTGCGTAAGTATTATTTATAACATCCCCCTCAAGCACTTTTCCCTCTTTTTTTATTTTTCAAATAATCGTTTTCAATTTACTCTCTTCCACTTTAACACACCCCCGGTGAATTTTAAATGGATTTTTTAAACACTGTAATTCTCCATATGTTTCATTTATTGATGTGGATATTGAGGTAATTTTTATTTATTTGCATTAATTAATACATTAATTTGAAATTGAATGTATTTTGTGGAATACAAAAAAAAGTTTCAACGTGAAGACAAAGCAACAAAAATTAACTTTTCCTTTAAAATGAAAGGGCTTATAAAGAAAGTGAATTTCCAGCGTAATGCCTCATTCACTCTTTGTTTTAATCATCATCCTGTTGTAAATAACATTACAAGTTTGGAAGCGAATGAGTAACTGGAACGCGCTTTTATATGCATTATAAAACTTTCCATCAATATTAATTAAAAATATATATAATGAGTATTTTATGTGGTAGTCTACAAAAAAGGACTAATTTAATTAAGACACCCTTTTACTAACCCGTTAAATTTATTACAAAACAACTAAGAGTTAGTTGCTTTTAAAACTTATTATGATCATCGCTTATATGTTCTAATTACTAGATATGTTTATCTTTGTAAACATTCATGAGAAATTTAATTATGAAACAGGTGAAACTGCAAATAAATAAAAACAAATGTACTCTAAAACTTTTAAATATAAAAAAAAAGATGTAAATTGTGATTTAGAGTATGTGATTTGAAAACGATAGTATGTTAATGGACGGATGAGGTTTTACTAAAACTCTTTACTTTATTTTCATGAAAACTTTGCTTTTTTTGCGTTTGAAATAAATCTCCTCTCTAAACTTCCAATCCTTCTCTAAAATATATTTTTAGAAATCGATACTTTAAAATAACAATTTGAGAGCCAACCAGTAAATAGTTCAAGATCAAATACAATTTAGTTTAAAAATTGGTTTAGTTCAACTTCCTACCGGATATTAACTAGAAAATTTGATAGGCGGCTCATATTTAAACTAAATTTTGACTAAAAAGTGCGATTGCAAAAAACACAAATCTGTTTATTATATATAAAATGAAATATTTTTTCGGAATTGCAGATTTGCGCTATAAAATGTAAACCTAATATTAATATTACATCCAGAAATTCTTGTTATAAGGGTGCGTGCGTATTTCGAAGAGAAGAGTAATATTTTACAGGATATTAATTGGGAACATTTAATGTTTTATTACCTCGAAGCCAACCGCATTTTGCAATTGATTTATCGGTAAAACTTTCATAATTTTAAAGTCTCTTTACAATCCCCTCTTCTTCTTCAAAATTTATATCGACCCTCTTTTACCATAAAAACCTAGACGGATTTGTAAATGTGTAATGCAATCCTTTGGGTGTTTTAATAAAATTATTATCGGTACATACAAACTACATATGTTTTAATATTAAAATATTCGAATTGTACATTGGAGGGTCGAAGTTTGGGGGGTGATTTGCATTCAGTGTTGCGGGTTTTTTTATTTTTCAAGCAAATCGGGTCATTTGAAGATTATTTTTGTGTAGTTTTCCATGCGGACAACATTTTTAACTAAATTGCTTGTTTCTAGATTTTATGGTGGAGAACATATCTGTTCATGAAATTTTAAAATTATTCGAGGACAGTGCCTTTTATACTTGTTTCTTTATGGCATGCATACATATTGAATAATGCAAGAGTTTTGATTATGTCTCAGACACTGCTATTTAGGTAGGCTAAAATGCATTACAAATCTTATTAAATCAAATTCTCTCTTACAAAGAATTAAAAAGAAGGAAATGTAAAATATGAGTTTATATCGATGAATACATTTTTATAGTTTTATTACATCTTCATCAGGTAAATGGCGCTAATTCGCCTCATATTGATTGATAATTTAAAAAACTATCTGAAATATATTAGAAGTAGGTATATTAAAAATTTAATAAGTAAATTAACGTTTGATATGTAAAACGCATTTTGAAATTAAGGGTAAATTTGGAAAATTTCTGTAGGAGGAAAAGATAATTTATGAGTAAACAAAATTAATTATAATTATTAATAAATTTAGGGGGTGATAAATATGGGAATACGGTAGACTCGTGGATTTTATTTATGAACCGGACGTGTTTGGAAAACAAATTAAGTATGAGGAGGGTGGCTCGCGTTGAAGCCCAATCACCGGAAACGATCTGATATGGAACTATATCGGGGCTACCCTAAATAGGAGGGTTGGGAATTTGCAGGAACGTCTGCCTTCGGAAAAACGGTTTTCTTTCCGGGACGATACAAAAGGCGACTGTTAGGCTAGGGATTCACCCCACAACCATTAAACTTGCAACTTTTTTTTATGGCTCGTGATGTATAAAAACTTTTACGAAAATACTAAAAATTGCGACCCAGAAACATATTCCATGTACACTTACGATATTGATATTGCGGACTTTTATTAATTTTATTGATTTCTATTTTTAACTTGAATCGTAAAAAACACATTTTGTTAATACATAAATCATTTTTTTACTTGATTAGCATTATTATTAGATCTCCATTATATCACATTACAATCGATGTTTATTACGTTAGATTTATTGTTGCATTGAAAACACAATAAATGTTAATGATCTAAAAAACCACAAGTTAATAGGTGGCGCTATCTAACAGTTATGTCAGGAGTAACTATGATTGTGATACAGATGGCATTTTTTCATCTAAAAAAATTAGTGCGATTTTTCATTAATTTTAAAGAGAAGGTACATTCACCTAGATAAAAAAAAAGTAGAATTCCACGGTTCTGAAATCCTATTAAATGATTATATATGGATATTAAGCGATTGTATGTATTGAATATTTTTTGCTCGTTAAATGTTCAATATTTGCTCCCATTTAACAGTTATCAATTTGTACATGCAGATTCTAAAATCCTTTTCAGTTTACTCTGGCACACAAAAACAATGTTGGGTGCAGCTTTTGCACTTTTTTTCCTATCTACAAATAATCACACGAAATTCAAATTCAATTTAAAACTTTAGTCTATTCCGCACGATCAAAAGGGGGTTTAATTCCATTTGCGTCCATTGTCTGTTGAGATTGCATTGTGTTGCCATTTATAATAAAACTTTTTTTCGCTCTTTATCGCTCAGCTTCACCCATGGAATAATAATGCTCTTAACAGAAAATACAGAAAAAAAATAATATGAAAATAAAAGAAAAGTAATTATAAGAGTTTAGTTTTCGCGCTGAATAATTAAACTGGAGTGGGTGTGGAAGGAATTGGTCGCACGCTTAGGGGATTATGAATAAAATATGAATTCTACGCACACGTAAGGGTAATTTAATGCGGAACAGGTCCAATAGTTGTATTTATGTGTTACTCATCCGGCGTATCTTTTATTCAACAGGCCTTTCCGGATTGTTTAGCAAAGGTTGTATCTTTATTTAAGCTTCCTTTCCTTCTTACTAAATTCCTTATGTATTATACTAAACCTAACAGCAATACTTAAGAAAAGAAAAACTTTCATAATACATCGAAAATTTTTAAACGAAAAAGAAAAGATTTTCTTTCAAATATACATCATTTTGTAATTAATCAGAATGGTTTCCTTAACATGAGTTAAACTGATATTACCGCAAGAAATCTGTATATTGGGTTGTTAACCTACTTTATTAGAAATTTTAGTGTTTAAAGTTATTCGTATGTTGAATTTACATGCGTGTTAGCTCTTATCTTATTAACTATAAATGAACTTTGAAAACTAAAAGAAAATAATCTATCTAAAATGTTATTGAGACCAGAAATAAGAAAGTTTATATAAATCCCTTAATAGTGTTGGAAATTTAATATTAAGATATTCGAAATTATCCGGTTTGGGATCTGGTGGGTGTAATTTATCCGGGAATGATGTGCGAGTGTTTCCGGTCAGAACCGGATTATCCTGGGGCGAATTGTTTAATTAATCGGATTGTAAGAAATTGGAAGTAATGGCTGGAGAAGCGTTACTCTCTCCCAATTCCCTATTCCCGATGAGCAATAAAGTTCGCCCCGTTTCTTCCCCTGAAGAAATAATAAATCCCGAATTAAGCCAAGACGCGGACGGACAATTTATGGATTTATAAATTTATTTGGTGTAATAAATTGCGCAAAGATAACATATTGCCTTACTTTCTATTGTGTGCCGTTAAATATTAATAAAAGGGGTACAAGAGGTTTGGAAGCATTTTTCAAATTTTAGCACGCTAAAGTTTATACAAAATGCATGTTGAGTTGAAGGGCGGTGAGAGGAGGATAGCAGTACGCCTTTTCAATCTCAGTGACAGCATTTATCCGTTTACATTCAGAATATTTCATGAATCATCCCCTCCAACCTAATTCTCATACCTCGTATTTTCATTCTATTCTTGTTATGGATTGTTATATTGAAATTCACCCAATGCAAAAATAAAATACATATACTTACGTCATATCACCTTGTCGAGTAAGGTACTTCATCTATCATTGGGAGTTATAAAGCTTACAAATTGCGAGCTGGTTTTACTCACCTTTCCATAAATCCCCTTTAGTTTCAGATATTCACATCATAAATCATTTCTCTGTAAAAACTTCTACAGAAGTAATTATAACAAAACGGATTTCAGTTTATGAAATGCGTATTAAAAAAGAAACAGAATGCTTTTATTGAGTAATTAATTTTTTTTTTCTTCTAAAATTATAAAAATAAATTTTGCATAATAATTGAAATTACAGATGAGTGCCATTCGAATTCAGCAGTTTGGAAAATATTTTTATCTACATGAATCTTGAAATAGACAAACACTTAAGTATACTTCATTTAAAGAAAAGGAATAGAGTCTTAATGGTTTATATTTCTTGCACATAATAAAATGCAATTAAATTGAAAATAACTCCCCCTTGAGACGTATTTAGTTTCCTGGATTTAATTAAAACCTTTATTTAAACCAGATACTTTATTTTATTAAAATAGTTGTAGTGCATTTTATGGCGTGCAATAAAAACGAAATAGTTTTCTGAATAAATAAAACAAAATATTTCGGAGGATATGTACAAAGATCACTGCGCCCTCTGAATTAGGCCAATGCAGATGTGTAAGTTCTCGGTCGCACTTTGAATTTTACGCATTTACCTTTGAACATAAACCAACAAGAGCTTATTAAATTGCTTACCCCCATCCTGCTACTTGCTGCCTTTCCAATTAATATAATATACTTCAACATTCCTTTAATATCTATAATTAAATTATTAAATTTAACCAGTTAACCTTAAAGAAAAACAAGAAACATTAATTTAGAATACACTCAAAATTTATATTTTAAAATGGTATTGTAATTTTTCTTTGTTCTAGTTTCGTACTAGAAGAAAATAATAATTATTATAGATAATAATGTAATTCCATTACATTAGAAATTTAAACGTTTGTATGGTGTGTTAATGGAAACTGCAATGGAGATGGTTTAAAGCTTGATGAAAATTATTGCAGTTGCAAATTTAACAGTGATCTATGTTTTTTGTTATATTTGAATAAAATAGATATTTCACTCTGATTTAAATATATGTAATTTCCTTTTTTTTCAGCAAAATTATAGTTTTCTATAATATATCTATTTATTAGCATGATTACAGAATTAAGATTAACTGAGACTTTTTATATAAATGTTCGTTTCCAAACATTAATCATATTAATAAATAAATCTATGTAGTTACAATGTCATTTTAGTTGAAATTGACTCATGAAAATATAAAACATGTGGTGTAGGACAGGTTTTGTAATTTTAATGAAAACGCAAAACACATCGCTGTCAGACAACATTTTATTAAATTTTCCAATATTTGATTGAATTATTATAATTTTTTAAAAATCAATGCGAATAAAATAAACAAAATAAAAATTATTCATATACCTAATTATTTATATAAAAGATTGCAATATTATTATTCGGTAAATTTTAATTAGCTTAATGAATTTACGTTGGCGCTATATTTAATAATTAAATATTCAATTCAATTTGAATTAAGCTATTAAATTAACAAAGGGATTCAGCAGATTGCACTGGTTGTAACAAGTGTTTCACATGCATCTAATTTAAATTACAAATTTATAGAATTCCAATTGCAAATGGGCTATAAATTAATATTGTAGCATTTTATTAATGACTTATTTTTTAATAGATAAATTATTAGTTGTTGAGTAAGTAATTGTATCAATTTAAGTTGACATGTCCTGAAATGTGAAGGTATATTAATATCATTTAGGAAGACACCCGATAAAGTTATTCCACTAAGTTATGCTTTCAATTCAATTTGTGCATACATTCATAATACAGCAGCTAACCATATTCACAATTTAATGTTTTCCCTGGCATAATTCTCCACAACAAAAGCCTCTATTTAATGTGTTTCCCTAGCAGAAAATATATTTAGAGTGAGTGAGTAACTTAAAACATTATATAAATTTTCTATTGAAATATTTAATATTTTTATAAGGAAATTAACTATTCATACATAAAAAAAATATTTATTTATTTCATCCTAAATTATATTGTGCTAAAATTTTTGGCTTTATTTTAATAAATCGGCAAGTTAAATAATTTTCTGCAAATCCTTGAAATAATTTATACAGCAACTGAAGCTAAAATTTCGCTCTACATCTAGTACCTACCACCTAAAATATTAATTTATTATACCAACATATACGCAAATCCCCATTTGAATAATTCAAATACAACTGTAAAATAATACCCTTGAAAGTAAAGTAAGCCAATAAATCTGAACAGCACTTGAAAGTAATGCAATCAACCCTCGGTTGGAATCTTTTCCAAAGAATATAGAACTTCATGATAACGTTTAATTTGGTTAAAAAGTACATTTCCGAGTTATGTACCTTTTATGAATTGTGAGTAAATGTAGGCGGTTTTATTACACAATACAATGTATGATAATGATCTCCACAAAAATATAAAATAATTCAGCTGCAAATCTAATTAAATTTCGTGATCATAAATTCTCATTGTAAATTTTTACAATGTAATAAAAAGGAAGATATGACCACTATACTCTGCATAAAAAGGATGGCAGTTTTGAGTTTGAATAAGACTTTATATTAATTTATATGCACAAGTTAATGGTTTTAGATTATTATTTAAAGAGGGGGCGGGATGTAAAAGTAATCCCATCCTTTAATTAATTAAAATAGAGACTGCATTTATCTATATTTGGACTGTATTTTTATAGATTTACTAAAATATATCTGAGCCGAACAAATTTTTTTATGTAGGTGGTACCACCAGTCTATTATTCTTAATTTTTAAAAAGAAGCTCCATCTATTGGCGTATAGTTAATTTCCTTGTTGAAATCTTCCGGCGAAATTTTAATTTTTTAAATTTAGATCGGACCTTTTACTTTTATATGTATATTTATGAATTTAATTCAAGTTTTGTATTTTACAAAATTAGTTTTTAGTAAGTAATCGTAATTTTCTAAATTTTCATTAGTTTAAACTCCCAACGGATTGCAGATTTGCGGCACGTCGGTCGGTTTTGAAATACACGTATTTCAATAATTGCCAGGGATTTTCACTTACCGAAATGAATACGACTAATTATTTTAAATGTGGCCCGCATTGTAATTAAGAACAGCTAGGAAGATAACAATCAAACTGAAAAGTAAATGGAATCTTCCCGTTTTAAACTGATTGTACTAAAAATTAATTTTATCCCGCATGAAGGAAAAATGATAATGCCTTGCTATTATAATTTTAAACTGAAAAAAATTGCGATTTTATTTTATTGAATTAAAATTTGGATTTTTACAATGAGTTTAATTGAATTGCAAATTAGATTTAAATTGAGTGTGTGTGTATGTATAAAGTTTCAAGATTGATGTTTGACTGCTGGATAACATTAGCGAAAATGTTAAAATCATAAATCATGATTTTTTATGCGGGTTATTACATGCAAAACGTTATTGATTTAATAATCATACAAATGGCAGATGCACATAAAAGGATGGTTGATATTAAAAAAAAAAAATGAAATGAGCTGAAATAGAATCAGATATCTTTTAATTAATAAAAAAGTAATCAATCAGAAAATATCCATTTTCAAATATCAAAATTTTATATTCTTTTAACGAGATATTTTGTGATTTTTTAAAAATGGGAGTTTTTTAAAAATAATTATTATATATTGATTTTTTGTAACAAAATTTTTTTAAAGTTTCGATTGCATATACAAATTAGTTTTAGAATTTACATCAATATTAAATTTTATATAATATTAGTAAAGGAACTTATATAATATTGAAGCTAGCGTCAAGTGTTGCAATAATGCAAATTTGTCCAATCTAGATCAGGAAATTTGTAGCGAACTTCAAAGGAGAAACTACTCAATTAACAGTTACAGTTCAATGTACATCGCAGTATATGCAACATTCAGTATAACGTTTCCTAACAAAACTAACACAAACAACTAGGAATAAAATTTTAGATTTGTTTTCTATTTATTTACATAACAAAATGATTTTACAAACAAATAATTACTTTGGGAATTTAATTGAAACACAATTTCAACCATTTAAAAATGCCTAACGAATTAAATCCAATTTCTCGAATAAGAACTCTACACCTATACCTCTGATAATAGTTAATATTTTTCCTAGAACAAACTATTTTTGTTTTAAATTATTTACATTTTTGTAATTTATCGAGGCTTATTTGGGTGAAATAAATTGCTAGCAATAAAAATTAATAAAAATTTAATAAAGTATAATTTGGTATGACAGCAAAGATTAATGTTTAAATGCACCCGGCGCATTCACCATTTATCTATACAAATTAAAATGTGTAATAGGAAAGAAATAATGAAATATATAAATTAGTTAATAAAATCTATAAATAATAAATTCTTCATTCTCTTAGTTGATTTGTGATTGCTTTTTATAAATTTATAAATATTTTTATTTATATTGGGAAATACAAAAGAACTAAACTGAACAATATTTCGATGCTTTGAGCGCTGCATTTCGAATATAGATGAGGTCTTTTCGAGAGATTGCAAAAGTGTAATAAATAATTGATGCCTTGCAGCTGTTATGAAATATGTCTGGCATCACTGCATCAAATAATTCAAGACGACAACATTGCATAATAAAATTTACATTACGGAAGACTTCTACGATTTATAGAAGATTTATATTGATATAAATTTCTAAATAAATAACTAAGGAGTTAACGAAATAAATTTTTGAAAAATTTCACATCCATCCTTTTACACAAAAAAAAGTTTTGTTGCTTTATCAGAAACGTAGTCCAATGCTGTAATGGATGTAATGTTTTAGGAGTGTTTTAACCTTTCGCATCCACCATTCATCAATATAATTAGTGCTTTTCTATTCGTAGATAATACGTGCCTCTCCTCCAGATTTCTCGGTTCTTCGTCTTTTTCTTCATCTCACTGTACTTTTCATCTTTTTCTTTCTACATCTAACTCTTTCGGTTTTTCATTTACTTTATAAGGATCTTCCGTGTCTTTATCCATTTATTCAAAACATTTTTTTTTCATTTTAAAAAATATTGCCTTTGTATCACCACTATCACAATTAAGGCGTAGCAATATTACCAAGAAAATAATAAATGCAGTAAATATCTTTTATATTTTTTATTAAATAAAAAGAAATGTGCTTTTCAAGAAAACAATTTTTTACAGAATTAATAAAAGATTTTTAACGCATTTTTTATATATATTTTTCAATAATTTTTAAAAATATTATCCAACTTAGGAATTATATTTATTTAAAATGGAAAATAAAAATTTAGGAGTATCTATAGATTCACGTTTAGAGATAATCCAGCTTAATCAATTTTGAGATCTCGTTGCTATGAAGCCTTACATTCATTTCCCTCGGGATATTTCAGGAAGCATCTTAACGTTTAAACTCATTATTTATTGAGAACCCATCAATTTATAAAATATAATGCTTCCTGGGGATTAAATTACACAGATAATTATGCAATGAAGTTGCATCAATAAAATTGTTCGTATAATGTTTTACGGGTCAAATGTGACCACAGATGGAATGTTCACAGAACGGGTTGTTTCTTATCCGCTTTCACCTCGACTACATCCGCTATTCCGGAAATGAGAAAAGACAAATTCCCCGTTTTACAGAAGGGGAGAATTGACATATTGCAAGGGACATAACAACTACTATTCATCTTCCGTTGGGTTCCGGTCTAAAAACCTAAACCTTTTGTACATTTCCTTAACCCTTTTTATTGAGTTTGAACGTTTCTGTGCTAGCCCTATATGTCACTGCTAGTATTCAATTACTTCGCTCTGTACAACTATTTTCACCCCTAAACTATCTCAATTCAAGCAAAATAATTTCATTTGTATTTAGTTTTATATATAATTGAATTTAATGCGAAAGAAATGAATTAAATGGAAAAAATGTGATTATTTTCCTTCTAAAGTTTGAATTAAACATTAAAAAAAGAGATATTAGCAACTACTTTTTATGGCTTTATTATTAGAATATTAACATAAAAAAATAAAATATTTTTGATTTCTTGAGATGGCGACGAGAAAAATTTTGTTTGCAATTCATAAAATTGACCAGTCAAACGAAATATTTTTAGAAAATTTAATTTCAAATTGAAAATATATTAAAATAAATAAATAAATAGTTTTACCTTTTGAATTCAGAAGCAACTGTTGGTTATACACTGATGAAGAGCCTATTTGGGCCCTTTAAATTTGCAAGGTTCCTACAAAGGAATTTCCCAAACACCGCAAAGAGATATAGGGGAGGGAAAACGCCTTTGTCAAAACATAATTTTAGGATTGAGGGGATGAAACTTTAGATGGAATCGAGCCTGTTTGAGATTCAGGAACTTAACACCCGCTTAGTTTTCATCAAATCACGACAATGATCAATCGGCGTAATCGTAACAATTTCACTTAATTAATGAATTAGTCATTATTTATGATTACGAGGCGGACTTTATATTTATAACTTTGTAAAATTTATTGTTTGTGATTTAATTGAATATATCTGATCAAATTTAATTTTTTTCTAAATAAAATTTAAGACCAGAACTTTTTCATAGATTGCGCCAATATTTTTCAACGAATTAATGCTCTCGGAGAATTGTTGTATTTTTTTCTTCTTTTTTTGTCGAAATAATTTTGTATTTGTGTTGGTATTTCTGTGGGTAAAAGTTTGTTAATTTAAAAGTTGTGAAATAATTTCTAGGAATTCATCACAAAAGGGAGAAGCCCTTGCGCCGACGGTTCAGTCCCACCCTTAAATTCCTAATTTTCACGAGCTAATTGTAATTTTTGTTCCAGGTGAGTTCTCCCCTTGAGATGCATCTAACATGCCTCTTTATTCCACACAACATTAAATGTAAGTACTGCAGAATAATTAATCCCTCAGTGGATTTAAAAAAAAATACAAATAAGACCTGTCTAATATTTCGAGGTACTATTTTTCGTTGTATTAGTGGTGTGTTAATTTTGTAGAATATGTAGTTAAAATTGAATCAGAATATAAATATTAGAGTTGAAATACTAAAAAAAGTTTTAAGGATATTGAATCTGAAAACACATTACTTAACAAAGCAAATATAATTCTATAGAGTTCTCCCTGAACTTTGTGTTGTCACATTGACCCCGAAACTGCTCACTTGCAAACTAATTTATTATATAGGGGGATGGGGATGTTGTTAGAAAGGGTGAGTACGGTTCCTTTTGTCCAAGTCTTGCCAACTTGTGTAATGACAGCTATTGATTTGGGTCAAGCCCATCATCTTAGCGCCACACTCATTACAAATTTAATAAAACCGTGGGCTATTCAATTAGTACACCCTTATTTTGATAACTAATTGAATACAATGTAATCAATAGGAAACCCAAAATCGAATTTATTTAAATTTAAATTCAATTTAAAATAGTCCCGAAATTCGGTGTTAGATGGAGGTTTCTTCCGGATTTGTAAATTTAATTATCCCCAAACCCTTCGATATAAAAAGTACACACAAAAATCCAGTTAATGCTACAAACCGTTTATAAACCACTAAACAAATGTTTAAACGGATCCTCAGAGATCGCCCCTTTTTCCCCTATCTATTTTTTTCAAGGTTTCGTCAATAAAAAAGGTGAATCCCCTAGGATTGTTTTTAAATCGCCAAGGGCTTAATCAATCAACCATTCTTGTAAAATTTGATTTTTTTTTATCGTTGAGAAATTTAAATTGTAAAAGGGACCAATTAGATCAATAATGGAGAAAATGCGAACAAATCCGATCCAATTAGGGGGTGAAAGTTTATTATGTCATTAGTTTAAAATTGAAAATGGGTTTCAATTAAAAATGATTGATCTCTTTTCAAATAGCTTCTTTCATAATATATTTTTAAGTTGAATGTTTTTTTGGGAAGAAATGTTTTCATTATTTTTTTTTAATCTTGGAAATGGCAATAAACTGCTTCGTTTTTTTTATAATGAGGTTTCATTCTTTTATAGTTAATTAAGTAAGTCTGTAAGATGGTTACTCTTCAGAAGTTTATCCTTCAGAAAGTTTCAAAACCAATCGAGGTGTTCAATTATCTAACGGCAACCAACAAGTATAAGTTAAGCTGACAATAACTTGTCGAAAGTCGAACAATAATTGGAACCGCTGTAAAAATTACCGAAGCGTTAAGAGGAAACTCCAAGAATGGTTTTATTACATTGCAGATAACTTTCATGTCTTTCTTTACTCCAAAATTGAAATAAAAATAAAATCTACATACATGCTGAAAAAAATTATAAACATCATGCAAGAAACGCGTTTTGAATTCATAAGTGCCCCCTCCCTCTTCCCCTATTTGTTTCTTCTATATTTTTTTGAAAGCTTCCGCCGCTGTTATTTCCATTCCTTTCCTTTTAAATTCATGATGATACACGCCGTTCAATAACTTAAGTATATTCACGAGGAAATAAAAATGTTAGGTATTTACATGACCCCTTTGGGAGATGCATGGCAATGTAAACCGCGAATGATCAAAAGTATTTTTTATTGCACGATATCCACATTTTTATTAAAATTATTCAGAAGCATTTTAAAGTAACTTCCATCCGTCTCATCAAATGTGGAAGATGAGCAATAAATTGAAGCATTTCAGTTTTAGATGAGGAATTAATTTCCTGGTGCATTTTATTAAACGAGTTATTTAAACCTTGTAGGATCTAATTAATAAAGTTAGTGCTATACTTTGATGTACTGATAATAAGTTCAGCTGCATTGGGCAGAAACGTAAAGTGAATTTTAAATGGGGATCATCAAAATTGCTATTATATCAAATTAATTTATTTTTTCGACGAATAAGAAACATAACATTAATAGCCAATAAAAATCAGTTGATTGCTGACGCGAGCTGCTGATAGTTAATTTTAATTTAAATTATTAAAATTATTGTGTAGTTGCTAAACATGGATAATTCACATTTTATATTATTTTAGCTTCTCATAAATATGCAAGAAAATTTTATGCAATATTTGATTTATATACTTAATTGTAAAAATAAATTTTTATATTTT
>JAODAH020041088.1:0-106560 GCA_027574865.2 Coproporus ventriculus | reverse complement strand
TATTTTTATTAATTACATTTCTAAAATTTTCTTTAGGATATCAAAAAATAAAAATGTCTTCTGTTAATGTCATTTTGAAATTAACGGAAGGCATTTTTGCTATTTGAAATCCTAAAGAAACATAAATATTTTTATTCCTATATTTAAATTCAAATATTTAAGCATTCACGGGTGTTTTCTACTGTTGCGCCACCTATTTGCCTTATCACATGTACGAGAAAGAAAACTTATGACATTTACAATGTGAAAGAGAGATATAGCAAAATTAGAAAAAGCGAATAGATTTTTAACATTGAGTTGGACGTCTCATCCTTGTCTCTGCATCTTACATATTAAATTTCCATGGCAACAAAATAGGAACATATTTAATTAAAAAATTGATTTTGTTTTCATTTTCAGATGATGCTGAATCTAGTTCGACATTGTGTGCAGCTTTAACAGCTAAAGATAAAGCGCTTTCAGAAAATAATATTGATTCTACTTCTTGCATTCAAAGAGCTTTATGTTGGACTGTTCAGAATTCAAACAGCAAACTTTCCAAAGGAGAAGCCACAAATATGGACAAGATAATTGACGGATTAGCTATGAATAGTTATCTGCAATATTTAGTTGATGGATCCGTTTTTCGGGCCGATATTGATAATGGATTAAATGGCATAAATTGCTCTGCGGGGTATAGGCAATGTAAAGTAAATCCGAAAAATATACAATCTTTTGGTAAACAATTTATTAATGCAATTTATGATAGATAATATCTATATCATTCTATATAACTTTTGTGATATTAGCTAAATGTTAATTGTTCTTTCTTATTTTATTTCTTCTTGCCATACTTTTTGTTACTTCTACCAAAATACTCTTCAATATAATATGTATTTTATTGTAATAACAAATGTGCTAGTTTTTTATTTAAAACAAAATCCCCGACCTTTCTGCACATTCTAATCCTACAGGCACTACTACATTAGCAGTTTTTTAATTTGGGTAAAACTTTCGGTAAAAAATACATACAAAAATATAATTTGACTTTTCTTTTAATTATAAGAAAAGTAATATAAATATAAGAGGCTTGAGTAATAGAATTTTGAATATTATTTCAATCTCTTAAAATAAATATATTTTAATTTAAATATATTTAAATTATATATACATAATATTGAATAAATTTAAAGAAAAAGCAATTAATTTGAAATTTCTGGTAATGTTATTTCTCCTCTCAAATTTTGTTGGATCATCTGAAACAAAAATAAATCAAATTATAATCTAATGTAACTTTTTCAAGGTAATGAGAGATTTTCAAAATTTATTTTATGATCACAATTCGAGTAAATCTACTTTTATTTTCCTTTTTTTTAGAAAGTTTAGCCAATCTTTCATTGTTGGGCTTAAAGCTGTTGCAACATAAAATAAAATTAATACTGCAATACTGTACCTGTCTTTTCTCGTCAAGGGTTAATTTGGTGTGTCCCAATACATATAATAATTTGGACAAAGCTGCCTCAGCAGTCATGTCGTAACCAGGAATTATACCAATTTTTGTCAGTACCTCAAAAGAATAAAAAATGTAAATTTTAAATAAAGATTTAAAGGAAGATAATATTTACTTTTCCAGTCTCATAGGTTGTATTAACAGTCCCTTGATTACATTGAGTAACATTAACTATAATTACACCTCTACTCAAAGCTTCTATTAAAGCATTTACAAAATCGGTATTATGAGTTGGTATATTACCTATTCCATAACTCTGAAGGACTGCACCTTGAATCGGAGGACTTAAGAAAGCTGATAGCTAAAACAATTTATTTTAATTTATTTCATATATAATAATAGATATTCTATTTTACCATTTGTCCAGTGACAGTGGGAAACAAAGTAATCAATCCAATATTTGGATTAATGTTCAAAAATACTTTAAATGGCTTACATTTATCATAACTGAGGAAATACTGCTGTTTTACTATAAAATTAAATGTTATTAGTTTTTAATCCAGAAATGAAAAAGATAATTATACTTTCAAAATTTATTCTAACCTTCCCCAGCTTACTGTAATTGGGTGAACTGAATGCTTTTAAAAAATTTGAACTTGATTTTACCGTTCTGTTTCCACGTAATAATCGATTACCAAAACAAACACATACTTCCGGAATGTTGTAAGATGCCGCAAATACAAGAGAAGAAAGGAAATTATCTTTAGCATCGCTACGGACTTCGAAAATCGGAATCTAAAAAGAACATTTTGAAAAATATGATGTAAAGAATTAGTTACATGTACCAACCTGTGCTCCAGTTATAACAACAGTCTTTCCCAAATTCTCCAACATAAAACTTAAAGCTGATGCTGTATATGCCAAAGTGTCAGTACCATGAAGTACAACAAATCCATCGTAATTATTGTAAGTATCCTATTATAAAATTGTACAAGGCTAAGAAAATTGATAAGCAAAGTATTTTAACCAAAACTTACTCCAATATCTTTAGCAATTATTTTCCAATCCTTAGGAGACATATTGCTACTATCGAGGAGAGGATGATACTCTTTAATGTAATATATTATATGAAATTGTCTTGATTCTGTATGTCTGTAAAAATGTTTGAATTTAATTAACGATTATTAATTTATTTTTTATTTTTATTACATACGGCATTACAATTACATCTTCTGGAACGTTATCTTCAAATATTTTTTTTGCATGGAATTCATCGTGCATTTCTGGCATACTTTTAATTTTCGTCGTAAATATATTACTGGAAGGCGCATACACTAAAAATATGTACAAATTAAAAGAAAATACTAACATTCATTATTTAAAATAAAAACAAAATTTTCTATTCAAATAAAATTTATCCGTAAATATTATTTTCAATCATAAAATTTTCAACTAAATAACATTTTAATTAATTTTAAATAATTATTTTCAAAAATAAAAATACTACAAATACTAATTTGCTAAATTATTTTTATTAACTATTAAAAAACATTTTTAAATCGATAGTAACATAACTGCACAACTAATATCACACAAAAACAAGTTCTATTTTAATTTTCTAAAGCACGTCTGACAAGAAATTATCAAATTATTCCAAACACGGCGGAAAAACTTCTATTCTATAATATAAAACAATCAGAAAAAAATTACATACCTCCATCAATATTTTTCTTCATTCCAATTGTACCTCCCGTATACAATACTAAAATTTTCTTGATATCTGCTTTAATTTTTTCTCTCATGGTTTTGCAGTACTTAGACTGATACCTGTACAAGAAAGATAAGTATCAACGCAACTATTCGCGCTAATGGTACTTAACTTAATGAGAACCTATACTGTATTTAAGCTAATTTTATTACAGGGTTCTAACTTATATGGCCAATAGATTGACGATAGTTAATCTTTGCTAATTGAATTTTATCCATGTGATAAAATATTCATAAAATAGAAATATGCATTGAATATCCATACATCAAAAGAAAATTATAATTGATAATAATCATTTTTTCTTCAATAATCTGCATTTCTTTTGTTTCAGTAATTAAATAATAATTATAAAAAGTATTTGAAATATGGTACTAAATAGAAGAAAACATTATTAAATTTGCAGAATATCAATTCCTCATGTTTAATTTGTGATATGATTTATGTATAAAACAACAGCGACATAAAACGAAATCAATAAATTTGCGTCATAAGATGCAAATCAAATATAGAATAAGTGCTAATGAAATTTTTATCAATATTTTAAAGTGTTAATTATTAATGTAATTAGCAATGTAAATAGCAACTGGTCAATTATAAAAAATACAATTAATGGTTAGCGAGCTACAAAATTAGCGTTTTTTGGAGAAAATAAATGATGTAATGTTCCATTTCATATTAAATTCTTAATTTTTCAATTCCTTTTGGAGATTTTATAAGATTTAAATTGTTTTATTAAGTTCAATGTGGGAATGTGACAATTTTTTAAAGTTCAATCAATTTTTTATAGAATTACAATACAATTTCAAAACCAATTTAAAGTATTCGTTCTTGCATGAAAGAATTAATAAAATATATTTCATCATAATTTAGATTTGATCCACTAGTTTAATAAAATACGTTTGTAACATGAATTTAATTGTAGAAAATTGTACACAAAAATATTTAGAGAAATTTTAATTTTAATTTGTTTATACTCCAATAATTTTCACTCACAAAATAATATATAGTGCAAATATAAATATTGAGAACATAATAATTTTACAAATAAACATAAAGTACGTTAATATTTTGAGGCACTTCTTCCAACATTTAATTTTTATATTTTCTAATTATTTACTCAAGTATATACGAAAATATTGTCAATTCAAATTAAAATAGCAGATTTTGTGATGTTTTCTTCATGTTTGTCTCTTAAAGGGCTGTAATTAAAAACAACAAAGCAATGTAATAAATGTTTGGAGAATTTTATATTAATTAAAACGTACGTACGTACCGAATGAGGGGAATAAAAACATGAAGCCTAAATCGCATTAATGAAAATAATACACTTTATAATTTGTTATTGAAAATTTGTGAAACGTACAAGTCTCAAATGTGACAATGTAATTAAATTCAAATGTCATAATAAAATCAAAATTAAAGTTAGGAAAAATTTTAAATTATAACATTCCTCTATGGATACAAATAGCGTTAATAAAATTTATTAAATCCAATAAATCAATAGATTAATATTCAATCTGCCAGTCTTAATTGTTAAAATCAAGCGATTATGTTAAACATCCACTTAAAATTAAACTGTTAAGTTTAATATGTATAATTTAGTATGTATGTATTATATTTTATGCTATGGTTATATGTATAACAGTGTTTAGTAAAATCTAAGCAAAATGAAAAGTAAGCTAATTAGTTTGAAAGAGTTTTATATAGTTTTCACTGACCCAAAACTGCTTGTTATTTATGAAAATATAAAAATATAATTTTTTTATCTAGATCTTATTTCCTAATTTTCTATAAATATTCCTGCCAAAAATTTCAGGTGATTCAAATACACTCTAAATGTTTATTTAATTGGCTGGAGAGAGAGAGAAAATTTCATATAGTTTTTAACGATTTTTCTCTAAGGAAATCGTTTTTTGCATCTAATATTTTGAGAAGGTAAAATTGAATAATACAAAGACTTGCGGTTTTTTAACTAAATTCGTGAAGTAAAGGTGGGGAATGAATAAGTATTTATTTACCTTCACTGATTTAATTAAATTAGCGAATCTAATGCTTGACGCTTTCTTAATGTAAGTTGACTTTATATCTTAAAATAAATTTGTCCAAAGAAATTTAAAAAAATAAATTGCGATATGGCATTATTTACAAAAATTTGTTTGTTAAATTTTATTTTATATTAAAAATTAATCATAATAAATAAGCTTCGATTTATTGCGAAACTTTCTATGATTTGTTGTATGTGAAGAGATAAAAAAATCAACAATAAAAGAATTCCGTGAAATTAAATATCATGCTATTTGATAAAATGATACATTTTATTTTAATATGTTTATATAAACAAAAGTAAAATCGATATAAAAGGGAGTTCAGGGCCATTATTTTTACCGTAAATGTTTAATATGAAAATTTCTTGGCAATTATTGTTTCTATCTTTATTGGAAATTATGAGAATTAAACACCTGCTTTGGTATTAGAGTTGAAATGTATGCACTAACCATTATAAAATAAATTAATGTATTACTAATAAGTTTACCACTATATTTAGGTTTCGCCGAGCGTGTGATAAAGGATTTATAAAATAAGTTGTCGACATTGAATTTTAGCCTGTTTTATAATAATAAAATTTGTATTTCGAAATTTGGAATCGTTCCATATGACTTTAAACTTTAATCTTAAAAATGTTAACTTTCCAAGCCTTTTTTAATAAAAAAATGTGGCACAACTAGAGATTCATATACAATCTTATAAAATTCAATTCTGGTAAGATTCGAACTTCCGACTTTCCAATTTCGTGGCGAATACCGTAACCGATTGGTCACAGGGCCGTCTCGCTTCTTTTGGAAATGGACCTTATATCGATTTTAATCTAAAGACAGTTGTTTCTACTCACTTTGTATAACATCTGTCCTTGCAATAAAAGTTCAATATAGATTCCTTTCCAGGAGTCTGAATAAGCTAAAAGTCGTGAGTTCAAGTCTCAACGGGATTGAATTTATTATTTGTGATTTAATTCAAAGTGTTTATAATATTAATTGTTGCAGATATAGAATATTTGAAATGAATTCTTTTAATGATGACATATAAAAATGGTTGTCCATTAATTGTTTCGGGTTAATTGCACAGAAAGCTGGTTAATATTATTTCACCAAAATATTTTGACGTGTTAGTTTCTATATATGTATATCATACGTAGGATCAAAAATGTTTAGATAGATAGATTATTAGTTTTATTACTTAATGTATACAAAGAATGTTATTAATATTCACTTTAATTGTATTTTATTATAAATACCTTCTAATGGTGTTTATTCCTCTTAAATGTTTAACCTGTGATATGTAAAGAAATCTTACGTCAGTTTTCAATTAAACTCGTAATTTCGCAATGATACGTCTTACACAGAGCGAAAATGCATTTATTTTCGGTGCGTGCGAATGCGTCTGCGGATGAACTACTTTGGTCACCGAAATAGAACACGCTGGCAAAACTAGAAATATGTATACAATTTGTGGAAGAGCGGATACGCCTATTGTTAATGCACTTCATTGCCTTAGAGAATCCAAACTAAACACCATTCAGCACGTAAATAATAGTAATTAGTTGCAATTAAGTGATTAATTACTGTTGATTTTAAGGATTAAATAGCCCTTTAATTTATTTATCATATAACAAAAAGTATAAACAATTTTATTTTATTTTAATTTAATTCTAAAGAAATATTCTTAACATTTAATTTACCAAAATATAATTTTGAGGCAATTGATTGATTTCTAATGTCTTATTAATATTTGCTTTGGTAATTTTTATAAATACAAAAAGAGTGCAATAAAGTAGCGAATGCAATCTAAATAACTGTTAGGTAACTCTACTCTTCTATAATTAAAAAATACATAGAAATCATTAATTAAATGTTAATATATTTAGGAGGAATTACAACTTATAGATCAGCTTATAGCTGCAGATCTACCTAAAAATTGGAAAAGTATAGAAGCGAGCATTATAAATGGAAACCTTCAAATATCACATTAAATAAAGGAGAATTGTGAGAATACGTTACGTTATTTGTAATTGTTTCCGAAAACTTCATTGTTTTATCTTAGTAATTGAGGCTAGTTTATTTGGAACTTGGAACCAACTCGGATATCTTGAAAACCGCTCCAACGCTTTTGTTCAAATTTTCTATATAAACATGATTTTAATTGTAATATAAAATGCACATAGCGAATTAATCATTAATTAACGGGAAAACCTCTTTACCTACAACACTTTATAAAAATTCACAAGTTGTTTTTTGTTTTCAAGAAATTATTCTACATAATCGCTTAGGTCTCCAAACCAAAAGAAGCTAAAATGTCACATATTGAATATATTTTCAACTTAAACCATATACATCTATGATTTTCAAGTTGAAGTTATACAACCAACAATACACTAATTAGTCCTTAAAATAGTATTATAGTACCGATTTCGGGTTAATTTATGAATTATTTTTGCTACTTGTTTTTTAGAAAATAAATGATTATGAAACATGAGAGCTTTTTTCCCCAAATATATTATAAATAATAGAAAAAATGTAAATGTAACATATTATTCATCACCTCAGTGTAAAATTCTTCACAGAAATATTCTTACGATCCTTTAAGTGGCAATAATAATTCTGTTTGACTAATAAAAACGGAAAACAATTGAAAACAAAAGCACTTGTTCAGGAACGCAAATTTCCTAGTTGTCATGAGCGTGTTATTTTATAAATTTCCTACACGACGAGTACAAAAACTTATTTAACAGTACATATACGATTATTATCTATTCCGATCAATAGTCACGTATTAACTTGTCAACTTGTAGAAAATGAAAGCGGTGTGACTTTTAAACCACGATTTCTGGCAACAAAACTGATATCAGTTGGACTTGGAAAAGATGGCTCGTAGCAGTTTTTGATTCTCATCACCTCAAATGTAATAATCTAAATTGAAAAGATATGAAACCCTGAATATGCAAACATTGTTGGTCCTTTTTTATTTAAGCTTGAATTTTTTTGATTTTTTTTATGCTGGATGATGTTCATTTATTGCAATTTAATTTACATAGGAAATTAATCAACACATTTGTTTTATGTCACACGCATTTGTTAAACAATGACAAAATAGCGTGTGGTTCCTATCGATTTTGTGCACAATTTTCTGTGCAAACTATAATCAAGCCGCAGTTATTACCGCTCTTTCATTATTTTCATGTATTATTTGAAGCCTCTCCTTCAAATGCCTCCCTCGCGCATTCTAATATTTTAAAAACATAGTAACTGTCCGTGCGTCGCGACGTTATTCAGGACGCTTCACATTTTACACATAATTAATACGAAATATAATACCAACTTGTGAATTAATGATCTGAATATAAAAATAAACATATTTGGCAAGACATGAACTAAAAAAAAAAAAAATGTAGTGACAAATAGTGTTAAAAAAATCGATTGAAATAATTTCCAGAATTGGTGTTGATTATTTATTAGGAAGTTTATCCGACAATTTTTTGGCTGATTAACAATTTAAAGATTTAAATAGAACATTACGTTGACACTTTATTAAAAATAAATGTAATAATATATTTTCCGGACTTATCTAACTGACATGCAAATGAAATTTCGTTATGAATTCATTAATACTAAAACACGCAAATATTTATTTTATAATTGTTCCGTGTTAAATTTCAGTGTGTGGACAGTGATATTTTTGAGTCTGTTTTGGTAAGTTACGCTGGTTTTTTGTCAAAATTTAATATATAACTTATTTATAAAAATTGACTGAAATGTCAATTGTGTCGGTATTTGTTCCTTCAATATTTTCAAATCGTTAAAACTTTTATATCTAATTTATTATAATTTTATATCTATAGCCCAACATAAACATAATGTTTTATAGTTGTGTATTTTACGTTTTAAGATTTTAAATGCTGTTCTTTCGTCTTTCTACAGGAAATTCATATTTTTTTTTTATAAATCTTCAAAATTATTGAGATAAATATCGTCAGTTTGTTTGTAAAAATTATTACAATTTAAAATATTGTAATGCTCGTTTTAATCATATTTATTCATGAAAATCATTCGTAAATGCACTAGAGGACTCTAAAATTCAAAGAGTGGCACAAAATATACTACAAAAAAAAGCAGCTGTCAAATCATTTGATTCTAATGATAACAAAGTAGCAACAATAATAAATGCAGCATCTATTTACTAGTGCAGTTCTCGTGATGATGTGCATTTTGGCTTTTCGCACATAGGGTCCCGGGTTCGATCTCTGGATGGAAGCATGAAGAATTGAATGAAATTGAGAAAGTTGTTCTAAGATTTTTTACCCTTTCTATAACTTATTAGAAGTCACTTTTTAAGTTTATGAGGATATGAAACCCATAAATTAAAATTCTGCGTTTTTTGTCGTAAAATCAACAAAGCCTTTTTTTTCACGCCTATATATTTGGGAGCGGCAAATTTTGTTATCCGGTCAAAGGTCAAATCGACGTATTTCGATCTAAAATAGACTAAACAATAAAAAATGTTTATATGTCGTAGATTTAAAGGTTGAAAAATCGAATAAACCGCAAAAAAATGGATTTTACTTAAAAAGTCTATAATTACCATGAAATAAAGGTGAATATGTATTATGCTATTAATAAACAAATATCGATGTAATTCTTGAATTAATCAAGTAGTAATTAGTTGTAATATAACAATTTGATTGTAAATCAATAAAATAAAGAGGAGGGATGAAGATTCAAATAAAATCAATCAGTCAAATAATGGTTTTTAAGTTGATGGCTTATTTTACTTCGAGCAATATGGTAAATGGTTATTGTTTGTATTAATAATAAGATTCCTTTCCAACATGCAACCATAAATAAAAGATTAATAAAAGAGAATAGATAAGTGGAAAATAAATAAACAATTCCGTGATTTCATGGTCATTTTGGATCAATGATAATGTGTACTCCAGTTTGTTATAATTGTTAAAATTTGTATAGATTTAAGGAAATAATACATATTTTGAAAATGGAGAATTCTTATTGTAGAGATTTTAAATATGTAGTCCAAAAAAATTTTTTTCACCAACATAGAAAAATTATCTTTATTTTTATAATAATATTACTAAAATGAAATTGGACTATTCAAAACTGTCCCTGAAAAAGGTGTTGTAACGACTGATTTTAAAAACTTTTTGCAATATTCCCTAGTATCGGGAAATGTGGTTGAAAATCTACACCACCATATTATTATTTATTAGTTAGTATTATTGGAACAAATAAAAAAATTGTCGATAGCAATTGTACGTAATTAATTATTGAGCACGTACAAGTTATCCATTAATTTTTTTGTTTATAGTATTCAAAATGGTTTATGGATGATTGAAATCTGATAATAAATTCCTTAATTATATTGTATTGGGGTTTTAAGAGTTCTCTGAGAATCCTAAGATGTTAAAAAAATATGCAAAACGCTATAACTCCTAAATATAAACAGTTGAGAGAAACGATCAAAAATTAAAATACCTGGAGTGGGCTCCATATGACTTTCCGAACACTTTGTATTAATGAAATGGTAAAACATTTATTTGGTCATAATGTAAATTAATAGATTTTTAATTAGATAATATGAAATGGCGTGCACTTGTACTTCCAAGTGTATGCTCTGGTGCCGGTGTAACCCGTGAGCGTGCAAACATTTCGTCTGCGATCAAAGTAATAACATATCCTATTGCAAATATTTCTGTTAATTTAGAAAATATATGAAAGAAAAAGCGTTATTCTTAGGATAATATACATTTCCTATAAATCGAAAAAAAAATCACTACATTAATGTAAAAAAATAGAAGTTGATATCATTTATCTCAAAACAACTTCTTTTTGGTCTATAAACTGCATACCAAATTTGAACCCGATTTAATGAAACGTTTAGACACTATCGTGTTCGCACATACACACGTGCTCACAAACATACATACACACGCACAGATATCAAAGCGAAAATATCAAAACGTGTTCAGGGAACACATCAAAACGTTAAGTCTTCAGAAAGTAAAATTTATATAGAGTTGTCTATATACAACTAATTTTCAAATTGATAGCCCCGATGATTACAATGATTTTTTCGTATTTTATGTTGAACTTTAATAACATTATTATTATTAGGTAAATTAATATTTTATAACTTCCTCATATATTATTCAACTGAATAACATGTTGAACAAGTTACTTTGGTATATTGAGTAAATAATATAATTCAATAGTTTATTTATAGATTTCGGGGAGAAGGTTAGCGCGATTAAAAAGATTAAAATCTGTACCTTGGAAGTAAAAGGGCGTATTTCCAATTTTTACTAAATATTTCGAATTTTTTCCACATTACATGCACTACGCATCGCAAAATCTTATGAAGCCATTTAGTTCTATCGCATCTGTTTCTTTCACATCCCTTTCAAATGTGTTTCATTATCTTAAAATTCAATAAATAGACATTGGCCTTTTTACAATAAACTGCCTAACGAAATATTTTAAGGCTCGCGTGCAAGTTTACAAAATGGACGCCCCGAATAAATTTAATACCAACACCGAAACGTATAAAGAGAGGTGCCATAACGAGGCTATTATGAAACCCCTTTGGATTTCACAAAAAGATGTTATGATTGCTCAGTTGAAAAACATTTATTTATACAACAACCCTTTTAAATATTCCAATGCGTTTCTGCTAAATTTCAGTGTGACAATTTGAAATGGAGATTTCAAATTTAGAATTTGTTACAAAATTACACCTAAAATAAATAAAACCGCAGTAAATTTATTTACTAAAGAGTTAAACCTTAACATCAATAATTCTCGATTAGCATTTGTGCAACCGGGCAGTAGAATTTAGTCGATATGTTATGAATTGGATTTCAAAAGGTCGACCAAATTCCTAATAATTTCAAAATATAAAGTAAAATTTAAAATAAATGTGTATGTAATATTTAACTAATTAACATATTTTTGTGTTTCAGGGCGAGATATTGATTTTTCAATGCAACTTGACTTTTGTGGTGTTTTTAATGGAGAAAAAGATACGGTGCTACCACTAATTTGGCCAATTGCCAATGCACGTGAGAAACGTAAATAATTCATTTTGTGTCGGTAATAGAAATGCAAAGAATTATCAGTATGCAAATGATACGGGACTCTGATCGACAATCAAGCGAATTCGTTTCGAAACGACTCTGCTGCAGTTTTCTATTTTCGATAGGGTTTCTTTCGATACTTGGAGGTAAGAATATATTTACGGAAAAACATGTCACATTTTGGAAAAGTTTTCTGCCAACGTAAATATCCTGCCAAAACAATACACCTGCAAAAGTCATTTATTTTTCTTTTATTCTAGGATTTTTTCTTGGGAGATATGCAACGGATAGAGCTATTATTCTAAAAAATGCAGCTCTTCAACATAAACAACAAACAGAAGTAAATCATACAACTGATACATTATCAAATATCAAAATTACGGTGGATCATATAAATAATATTACCAAATATATTGGATATCCCGTTTCAGAAAAATTTAATTATAAAGAATTTTATCAAATATTAAAATGCTTGAATTTTACCACAGACATCACTGAATTTAAAGAAGAAGAATTTGATAGATATTTCTCTCTGAAAGTTAGCAAAATCTTGCACGCACATCTCAACTCGTTAAACGATTGCTTTAAAGATGTAGGACTCTACATTAACTCATTTATTAGAAGAAATGTAACTAGAGATGGTGTCAGAAAATAATTTTATCTACCTAATTGCATCTAAATATTCTACTGCTACACCGCGTGATTTTCTTAAACACAAACAACATATGTTAACTACAATTATTTTATAATTAGTCCTTTTTTGATGTTCATAAAATAACTAAACACTTTTTCAAATGTATAAAAAAAAATTCACAAAACACTCCACTTATGTAATATCATTTATATCTTTATTGTTCTTTATTTATAAATAAAAGTTCTATTTTCTACAGCTTAAAATATTTAAAATCACCCACTAAATATTTAAGTAGTTTTTGGCAGCCCACTGTTTCAACTGCTAAATTTACTACGGAAGTAATTATGAATCCTTACAGGATTTATTACAATTTATATTTTATAAATACTTCTAATAGTAAATCAAAAATTATTCAAATTTTGAAAACGTTGCTAATTTATTTTTTCGAATAAAGGATGAACAATTATTTTTAACAATTTATTTAAAAAAAAAATCTTTACTATGTCGCCAGTATGGATTATTTACATTTATATCGCGTTAGTAACCAACAACCTTGCACTTCAATGAAACAATTACTGTTTCAAAAAATAAAGTACGTGACATTTTAAAATGTCAAATAAATCAGCAGAAGACTAAATAAATTCATTCTGAATTAAAACCATCATTCTTTTTCTCTTTATTAAATTACCTGCAATTTAATAGATTTTTTTCTTTTATTTTGTATGATTGCAATCAGAACATCTACCATTTTCAAGGACTTATAGAAGAGAATGCGAAGATTTTCTATGTTTTTAGGCTTGCGAAAAATAATTGTATAAGGCGTGGAAAAAACAAATTTCCGCTGTAAATAGGTTGGTAATATGTTTTTGAGTAAACCAGAGTTACCACATTCATCACACGACATGATTTTCACGATTTTTCAAGGAAAATTCGATTTTTCATCAAAAATATACTTTTTTATGATAAATGTTTTTTATGGAAATTTTAAGTAATAAAAATATTAAATTTTAAAATCTTGACGTATTTTCTAATTTTTCGTTTATAATGAGAAGGAGGAAGATGTAGTGTTTGGGGTGTACTTAATTGGAAAAAATTGAAATTTGGTAGTTTTTTAAATCAAATAGAAAAAAGCAATTATAGATCATTTTTCATTTGATGTCCTGAACATCGCAACATGTTTTTTTATTGGTTTTTAAATTAATAGACTAGGACGAAAATGTTAGAATATATTTGGTAGTTTGATTCAATTTTAAAACATTGAAATTTATAGGTTATAATGAGTGAGAAGGAAATGAATGATCGGATGTATTAGAAAGAGATTAAATGATGGAAAATTAGAAATTTCTTCGTTTTAAACAATCTTAAAAATTTTATAAAACCGCAAGACATTTCATTAGATTTTTATGAAATTTTTTTTCCTAAATAAAATTCCCATATATATTTATTACGAAAACCGTATAGTTTTAAAATAATGGATAGCGTTGGAATGATATAAAAATTACAACTTTTTTCATTTGTTTCAATTGTCGTATTTTGAAATTTCTTCTAATTTTCGTCACACAATGAGTAAGAGTTTATACAAACCATACATTTTGTAAATAAGCCTGCAGGTGCCTGTAGTGTCCAGGCTCTTCATGTAGCACCACTTATCAAAAATAAAAGGAAATTTTTAAAAGAAAATATTCAAAACCTACAAAAATAAATTAATTTGTTTTTCATGAATTTATTATCAAGTATCACAAAAATATAAATAATTAGATATTTCATACAATCATTGTACCAATGAACTGCGTAAATTCTTAATTTTAATTCTTCACAATGAACACGACAAATTTTATAAACACATTAAAAGTAAAGGTAAAAATAGTGCTAAATCTTTTTCATTGAAAAACTGACACTACAATTTCCTTCTAATTTGGTGTTTCCATATAAATTAGGTCATTTAATAATTCACATTTCAATAAAAATTTAAAAATTATACAAATACGATAGAAAATGTTAATACAAGTACACATTCAAACTGATAATTAAAAATAAATATGTAAGAAATCTAATTTTGTAAAAATAGTTACGACTTTTAAAAGTCCATTTCAGAGATCAATTTTTAAGATATATGATATTCATTTTCTTTTTAATCGCTTAATAAAACTTTTCGATATTTTCTTATATTATATTTTTAATTACACATAAAACATGGTACGGTTTGAAATATGTAACTTTCCAACAATCCTTGAAAAGTTTTGCAAGTTTAGAAATTAAATATCGTTTCTTTGGAAAAACATTATCATAACTGCAAATAGGAATGTGGATCTAAAAAGTTTCTTCAGGACGGATATAGTGCGTAAATCATTTAAAATTTTAAAAAGTCAAGAATCTATGTGTGCAAAATTTTTAATTAAAACATTATTATCAAATCAAGAAATTTTGGTTAGGAATTATAAAGCAGAGGAAGGTACTATAAAGAAAACTAGAGGAAAAATTCTGTACTTGTTATTCTAAATTAATTTTAATTGTTTGATTAGTTTATGGTGCTATATTAAAGATTCATTCAAAAGGCAAAATTGTTTTTTTTTTTTTGTAGATTATCCAATTTGTTATTTATTCTTCCAAATAAACGATATGTTGCAAACATTTAAATTTGTAAGAACTCAAAGCTTGTATCTCTGATCAAATAAAAATGATGTGCTACATATAGGCCCTAAAGTATCACAAGTGTAATCGGTTTGTGCTAGATAAATTGTCTTAATTGGTGCTACTTAAATCTATAACAAAAATAAACTTTAGCACATTTTGTTTTAATCTTATTTACAAAAAGGGCCTTAGATATAAGAGTAGTGAGGCCAGGCCGTATAACTATAATCTACCATAGGCAAAGCCCATTGCATGAAAAGACACCGCACACAAATATTTTGGTTTTGATTTATCTGAAACGGCAGTAAATTCCGTACATTTTAAAAAACAACTACATAAGCCTAAAAGACTAATTATCACTGCAAAAATAGAGTTGGCATACTTTCATTAGAATTATTTTGTTTCAAAAGTGCCTTGAAGGTTCAGTACAATAATGTAAATTTGTACTACATGCCTGAAAACATCCGGCATCGACTGCATTACAAGTCTTAACTTAGGCATAAAATAAAAAACTAATAAAAATATATTAAATTATAAATAAATTAATTGGAAATATTGGTGCAAACATATCTTAAAATAATAAGGAATCATATCAACAAATTAATGAGCAAAAAATAAATAACAATAATAAAATGTTTTCAAAAAATATATGGTAACTAAGTTTAAAAGCTGCTCTGATGGAACTTGTTCATATCCATTTTGTTTTTTAGCAAAAATAAAACAAATTTATATACCTATCAAATAAATTAGTGTGCCTCCATTTGCAAATATTTTTCAAAATTACTCTAGAACATTGTTTACGTTTAGCTGAACATCACAATAATGCTCTGAGTATATTAAAGAAGACTAGAATATTGCAAGGAATATATTAAATTTTATTTTTTCTTATCAATCGATAATATATATCTTAGAACTGCACGAGACACACAAACCTTATTTTAAATCATGATAATGGGGTAAGTTTTACACCTTTTTTACTGGTCTCCGGAGGACGGAAACAGGTTGAATTAGTTATATGTGGCAGGCAGCGCAATAATCCCTGAAAACTAGACACTGTTCCTTGACTGCCCTTATTTGGCACTGTATGTATATTCTGAAGTATAAGAATCTCTTCTAGATCAACCTCCCTATAAACAAAATGTAATTTTATTAAATATTTAAATAAACTCAAAGTTTTATTCACTTACGTAAAAGGTAATCGGGAAAATGCAGGAGGGAAGGGATTTTAAGTCTACGGAAGGTTGTTAATATTTAAGAAAGAAATAGTTTGATGCACAAACTCATGTAAATCGTAATTTATAAAATATAAATGGGTTCTCCTTCAGTGATAGGCAGAAGCTCCATTATAGGAAAAACACAGAGTTACACTTATTTCCACCAATTAACTGCCAACTGCCAAACTATGAGTTACAATTTAGAACAATTATTTTTATAATATTCATTTTTAAATAAATCATAACATGACAGTATGAATAGTCTATTTTTTTTATTATGTTCCGACATAAAAAATTACATACATTTATTTTAGTATTAACCCGACTGAATCAAACCAAAATAAAAAAAAATAAACTATTGCCAAATAAAATAGATATGCTGCCAAACAGAATCATAAAATTATAGTTAATTAAACTACAATTTTTAATTTTTGGCATTTCAATTACTTCAAAAACAATTCAGTATGCACATAATTCTTTTTATAAAACTGTTTTATTGTTGCTTTAAATGAGTACAGATTAAATACTTTTTTCTAGACACTGACAGGGAGAAATCTTAGGAATCCGGTGCTTACCTAGCATGCTCTAGAAATTCTGCAAACAAAGTTCTGGGGATTTGGCTGGGCCTACTTAAATCTGCGTATAATTCCGTTTCTCGATTATAAAGGTATAAAAAGTCATTCAATTGTTTTGCAACTATTGCTGCTCTATCTTTATCTGATAATTTATGACTAGGAATCTAAAAATTAAAATTGATATTATTTAATATAAAGAATTTTCAAATAACTTACCTTAACATTAAAAGGATTTCTTAAGTATGCTGAAGCCTTTTGTAGAAATTTTAAAACAATCTCCACATGGCCTTCTTGATCAGGTGATGATGTAATTCTTTTTAAGACACACGCTAAATATTGACTAAATGCTCTTCGCACCTCAACTTGGCTGTAAAAAAATATTGTTATTGCATATTAAAAATTTTGTTTTGTTTCCAACTTACGACATCCTTTTCCCATTGTTCATCATTTCACATACTTGTCTTTTAAGTTCGGCAGAATGGCTTTCTTTTAAAGCTTTTTTAGGAGCAGTTAAAGTAGAACGATAACCTTGACTTAATTTGCGTTCATATCTATCTTGTCTTGGTGTCGTAACTATAAATCAATTTCATTAATTTTTAATTTATTTTAATAAAACATGAACATACCTTCATGTCTTCGTACACTATCTAAAGAAGAATCCCTTTTCCTATCTAAAGAATGACGCACATATAATTTATTATCCCTTAAGATAGGGTTTGGCATTGGAACATCCGGAAATAAATGTGAGTACAAAATTTGGTTATTATTATGCTGAGTCATCATAGTAAATGGGAGTGTGCAATTACTTCCAGCGATTGGGATACCAGTCATAGGTTCTAAATATTGCGAATATTTTGCCCAACTATCCACTGCAGGAAATATTCTAACAAAACCGCCACGTCTCTCAAATTGAGCTCTTGCATTTTTTACCATTTTAATTTCTTCATTTGATAAAATTGAACTTGAAAGTGCAGTATTTGTACCACTTTTACGTGGAAGTGTATTACTTAATCCATCGGCTGAATGTACTCTTCGACACTAAATACATCATACATTATTTATGATTAATATTTTAAATAAATATACTTACGCTCCCAAGTTTTATTTTCATTTTTGAACTATGATTTGATGGGCTAACACTAGGTCGTAAAACAGGGTCTATTGCTGGAATTCCAACTAAGGTTAATAAATCAGATAACATTGCAGATTTTAGTCGAACATCCAACGGACTATCACAGCCTAAAGATGGAGAAAGATTGACCTCCAACAACCATGGTTTCAAATTTTCATCAATTAATACATCAAAACCAAATAACTCTGAAACATAATTAAATATTGAATTTTAATTTACATTATTTCTCTATCTTACTTACCAAAACAATTATTACTATTGGGCATAAACATTTTACATGCAGTTATGATTGAATTTCCAGATGCTAAAATTGCTTTTATTACTAAATCTTCAACTTGTGACATTAAAAGACCTGTATCTTTTCCTAACGACTTTAAATGTCTTAATAAAGCACTTAAGGTCCATTTATGCCCGACATTTTCAGCACTAGGATCATCTGATCTAAAAAAGTAAATTATTATATTTTTACAAAAGAACTAGCAACAAATGTGATTAATAAAAAAAACTTTCAGCAACAAAACTTGATGCAAATTGAAGCTTATTAACATTTAAATTGATTTTTTGTAATTATTCAAAAAACTTTACTTACTTGACATAATCGCTATGATATTTGTTTATGCTATAGTTGCAAAGATGCATACAAGGGTTCCAAAGTTGTTTATGAGTCATGTCATATTTAACAGTTGCAAATCTAACCATTCCTTCTTCGTAGATATAAACTAGTAAGGGATCATAAGATGTAACCACAACATATAATCTGAGATCGCATTTATGGCCCTTTACCAATAAGGGTTTTGAAATATACTTTGCTACGACTACAGGTTCTTCAAGAGGTACTTGATTTGGAGATTCAACGATGTAAATACCTAAAAAAAAAAATTATCATCTATATCATTTTTATTATGTATTTTGATCTTGATATTTTCTATTTCATTAAATCTGTGAGAAATTATATATACACATATATAATTATGGTTTTCCAAGGTTATATAGAGAAATGTATATTAAAAATTTACGAAAAAGTTTTTCTTTACCTCGGCCTCGACTTGATGCGGCTGGCTTAACAATCCAAGGTCCCTTAATTCTATGATGAGTTGAACACAATTCTTTATATTCAGTTGGCACCAGAAATGTTTGGGGTATAAAATCAAAATGTTTTATTCCTTTCGCATGCTGCATTCTTTCGATGTTTTTATATAAACGGTCTTTTCGAGTTAATTCATAAGATCGAGGAAAATGATTTACACGTTGATGAGGTGCCATGGATCGTAAAACACCTACAATATATTTAATATTAAATATCACATAAATTTTCATATTTAATTATTCATTAAATCCATAAGGAAAGTTTAATTGCAATTTTTTATTAAATTTGTAGTAAAATCATTTTGTGCAGTAGATACATTTAATTACCTGGTTTTGGATGAGATCCTGTCCACAATAAATTAAAATCATTGCTATTGATAGGGGCTTCAGTGATTCCATGACATTCTAATAATTTGGCTAAAAGTTTTGTTTCTGCTTGTACAACTCTGTATGTAATGTGTAATTTATTTCCAGGTTTATTATTGATAGATGCTTCGGAAATGTTCGCTAAAGCTGAACTTCGAAAAACCAACACAGCATTACGCGAACCTAAATTACCACCACTTAACCATGACTCTGATAAATTTTCACTTTGGGTTTCTTTACTAAAAAATAAAAATAATCAGAACTAAAGATAATTTTAAAAGTTTGTATTAATTGTTAAGATGGATGTGTGTATTTGTTGCATATCAAAAATTGTGTCTGATGAAATGAAATTTAAATTTTCTAAAATCCTTTCATGCATAAAAGACGAACTCAAGATGCTAACATATTTCTGGCAAGTTGAACTCATTAATTAGGAAGAAAGGTCTTAAATCCAGTTTATTTCAGGAGATTTATAAAATCCATAGTAACCACCAATACTTCTACTCAAATTTTTGTAAATTTTTAATATGTCAATTTGATTTTTGTGGTTGTATATACATCAAAATTGGAACATGCAAATTTTTATATTTAAATAAATGTTAACATAGCAATATAAAGAAAAGTAAACTATTTACATTCATAACCTAATTTTTACAACATGTAGAATATTCAAAATAAAATAAAGGTTTGCAAGCAGTAACAGAAGTTCCACTGCTCAACAACAGCGGGAGTTTCATAACTTTTTTAAAACACATTGTGCATTTCAATCAATTAACATTAAATAAATAAGAAACTAATCCACAAATGCAAAATAAATATGTTAAAATTGGAAAATTATTTTCAACTAAGATAACATTTATTAAACTGAGACCGTAAACAGAAATTATAATATCGATTCGATTTTTTATGTTAACGTCATTACTTTTTTGCTCATTAATAGAATTATGATAATGCATATATTAAGAATGCAAAATTAATTTTGGTACATTTTTTTATTAAGAACAAATAAACAATCAAAATAGAGGAAATTTACAATTCCCCCAAATTTGATGCAAGATTTCCTAGTGTTTTGCTCTTTTTTGAAGCTGTACCGATTTTGTAAACATGAAGCATTATTTTAGCAAGAAATGTTAGTAAAAATAACATGCTTTTTAATTAGGTATGTATTAAAAAAGTGAAAAACAGCATTCCATTAATATGTTAATAGAAGAACAAAAAAAACCTTTGAAATTCTGATTGTTTTAACTTTTTTGATATCATACCTCACACTAAGGACACAGTCTTCTTTTCTATTAGGATCATCCTCCCAAAATGTATCTTCCTCTTCTCTGAAAAAGATTTTTACAAACGTAACAAAAAATGTTAAAATGGAAGACAAGATAATGAAAAAGGAGTGAACATTTCGGTAATAGTACAAATTTAATTGAAATTAATTATTTATTTAAATAAATGTAGGTAAAGCAGAAAAAATATCATATACAATTCAGGCATAAACGAATTTTAAGGGGCACTTCGCGCGGGGTGTTTATTTTCTAAAATTGCACGCGTGCCTTAAAATTTTTCATTATATAATTTATTGTATAAAATACTATTATAGCGTTTTATGTATAAAAAAATGCATATCTTGTTTATTATTGTTTTATTCCTTTTTAAATTTTTATAACGGTTACCGCTATCAAAAAAGTTCTTCCCTTTATCAAACAGAACTAGTTCCGTTTAACAAAGGGAAGAACAATAACGGTCATAAAAATAAAAACGTGTTTTACTTATTATTTATCCAAAAAGATAACATTTTTTGCATACGACTGATATAACGTTAATTGCACTTAACTATTTTTTAGCATTTGATAAGATGCGATCAACAGAAAAATTATGTAATGTTTGCGGGCCATTAAATCTCGACAATTAACGCCCTCGCGTCACTCACATAATAATTATTCGTCTCGATTATTAATTGCTCTAGTATAACTCCTTATTGATTAACCATTTATTAATCAGATTTTAAAAAAATGGAAGATAAGTTGCTTTGTACAAAAATCCCCGACCTTGTCAATTATTATTCAATGTTAATCGGTTTAATAACCGATAAAAGTAATATCAATTAAAACTTCTAAAATTTGATATATTATAAGTTTTTTTATAGTGCAAAGTTTGGTTATTAAATATGCAATTAAAATTAATGTTGTTTAAAATGAAAAACATAACCATAACACAAAAATTTGTAATTTTGTTTGTTTTGTCAAGTAAATACAAAATGTATAAGTGAAATATTGAATTATCAATCATAAACATTATACATTTTGTCAAAAAAAAAACAATAAATATGTAGTTAGTATATTACCAAGAATAAAAAACTATGAAAAAATTTTTTTATAATTGCAAACAAGCTCATTCACATTATTGATATAATAATGTAATCGGGTCCACATTTACATGAAAATATATGTTTTATATGTGCAGCTATTTTTACAACATTATTTATTCATCTGACATTGATGTTTTTTCAGGGTGAATTACCTCAAGCTAATTGTGTATTATATCAACTGATTTCGATAAGTATTTTTCCATGTATGTATTAAACAAATTGTAAGAAACAAAAACTATTAATAAAAAAAATATTGATTTCACTTGTTTGAATTAATTGATCATTTATAAATCATTGTTTAATAAAACTTCTTCAAACATTGATATCCCCATAAACAATTAATTCACTTAAAAAGTTGTGATATCTATATAATCAGTAAATCTAATTAGTCAGAAGTAGAGAATAATTAATTTTTCTTTAATTCACAGTATTTTTAATCAATTTATATTTGATTCAAGTTTATTCATTTCAAGAATTTTATTAAAAAATTTGAATTAATGATCAATATAAAATAAATAGAGAAGAAATATTGCCAAAAATACCAGAAACATTAAAATTTCAAAATAAGTTGGCAATAACATTTTTCTATAAATATTAAATCATTGAATTTTCAAATGCAACTCTTTTTGTCTACAATATTCTACATTCTTTGAAAAATTTTGACAAATAGTTTTCTACATACCTAGGTATTAAAATGACATTTTTTATTACGAATATGGAGTCTTTTTTTTTCGAGACGATAAATCGCCAAATAATTAATATAAACATTTTTTCAGTGTATTTTCTAATTTAAATTATGCAGCCAACTATACACAAAATCTTCAATAAAATCGCATTTCAGAGCCGATTTTAAAAAATCACAAATAAAATCTTATTTTAGTGCTGATTTCAAGCTATTTTACTATAAATTTCTTCCATTTTACTGACGATTTCAGAAAAGAAAGTATTTTACAACTTTCTTATTCTTGGAAAGGATCTAGGCTCATTGTCTTGCCAAGTTATTCTTGTGTACTGCACAAAACTTATAGTAGTGTCTATACGTCAAATGTACATTCTCCAAGATATTTTTATATATTTTTAATAAATCGATTTAAAAATAACTGCAAAATTTTGTTGAGTGTTTTGCACTATTAATAATAATCTCGATTACATCACAAGGACACGAAACATATATATTCAATTAAATAGCTATATATAATAATTTTATTTATCCGGTATACATAAAGATTGTAACTAAAACCGCACAATTTAGCACATACCATACATAGATTCGAAGTATCAATGACGTATCAAATAGTCATTACTCATAATTGCTCTTTGTTCACTTATGTAAATATTTAAAAATATCTTAGATATATACAGTATTTCCTTTCCATGTACATTTTCTGGTTATTATGTTTAAAGAATGACGAGTTTGACGGGTGAAATAAGTTTCCTAACAATTTCTGTACTAAGTACAAATGTGCACCGAAACATGCAATCCTAAATTTCTCCAATAAAATATACATATTCAAGGGCAGAAAATTATAGAAAAAGTTTTAAGGGGTGTTCCTCATAACAACAGAAAATATGTTTGAGATTTTCCCTATTAAAATATTAAAAAACGAATATATTTTTTCATTTATTGCCTTGTGCCCGGCTCCTTCGCCAGAATTGAAAAAATCACGCTTGACAATATTATATCAATAAAACTGTTTTCAATTTTCAATAATCATCAGATTAAAATAAGGAACAAGGTAGCGAACTTGCTTAACATATAAGAAATTCTCAGTTCAATTCTATACTGATAAAACAATATAAATTTTAAATTCTTATTATAATTTTTAAAAACCTGGCTCAATAATAAATTGTTTTAAGATTTTTCTTAAATTTAGGTATAAAAATTTAATATACTATTACTACCCAGCTATTTTTACTCACTTCATTGAAACTAATTTGAAATTTTTATCACACTTCAAATATGCACACTGTTTGAACGATGGAACGCTTAAATTACGATTACATTGAAGCGCACGATACCGATTGGCTTAATAAAATTCCTGAGGTCTTAACATTTCCCCATTTTCACAATATGTCAACGAACCCAGTAAGGGCATTGCGTTTCCAGAAAATCGCGTGCGCACTTTTTTTTTGACTAATTCTGTTTCCTCTTCAAACCGTCCACAGTGCGCGACATTTCAGAATTGAACGCCAGCTTACATACCCACAATTTTACCTTCACCTCCCCCACCTTAACCCAATACCACTATTTATAATTCATATTTAATAATAATTGGCCTGTCACTCATTACATCAATTTACTTTATTGTAACAATTATCAAAATATTAATCTAACTTTTGTGGGAAGTAAAACGCGACGTTTAATTAAAAATTATAATTTTGTTCATTTTGTGAAAGCGAATTTTATTCCACATACAAGTACCTAAAAAAAAATAGAAAACTTTCTATCACTTATTTAGATAAAGGAAATTCTAAATCCTATTATCTAGGAGTTAAATTTGAATAACTTTGTACCTTACAATATAATGTATATTAATTAATTAAATTCATTTCAATTGCTAGAAATAGGCAACAAAAAGTTTCTATTAAACTATAAAATTGACACAATTCATACGCCAATCTATCAGTTAAAATTGCTTCGAACTAAATCATTTACTCGACTAAATTACTAGCCTAGTCCAAGCCAGACTTTAACCTCAGTAACTATTTTGAGATATTATTTTTAATCTGCTCAAACCGATTTCGCCTGTTTCTACCAGATGAAATTTGAAAATTGGCGATTACGAGCGAAATAATGGGTCCATCAACATGAATCAAAATGCGTTTTAAAATATTAAAATATTCCAACATTTTTATTCATTTTTGACTTGACTCAATAGTTTTTAATCGGCACTCCAATCAACAAAACAAAAAAAAAACTGCAACTGGTGATAGTTAGTAGTAGAGAAAATTTCTACAAGTCCAGCTAAATAAAATTATAACTTAACGCGACTTTTTGACTCTCCACCTCCGAAGAGAATTCTACTCTTTAATTTTCGTACGCCCACCGCCAGTATATAAAAATCTTAATAGTATTACGAATAAAAAGATTTTCGAAATATATATTTATGTACTTCCATTTAATAGATTTAACCGAATTTCATGCGTTTCGTCCAGAAAAATAAATAAAACATTTCACTTTGCGTGCTTAAAGAAAATATATTATTCTGCAATGATTTTCGAGATAGTACAAGATTAAACAAATGATCTTTCCATGAAGACACGTTAACCCAAATCGATTAGCTCTAAATTCCAAAGTTTTATATAAATAACCACCACAACAGAATCAAACTGCATTTTGTATAAACTTTAAGAAAATAAATATTGCTTGGGTTATAGAACATTGCATCATCGCATAGCGTCACGTAGCATGCAATAATGAAAATAATTTAGATTTGCATGTAAATAGAGCAGTCATGATTAAAAATAGGAAATCTTAAGTAAATAGAGGATGAAACGAATAAAAAATTTATTGCAAATAGGGCACGAAAAACTGGTATAAATTATTAGTAAGTGCGTGACCAAAAAAGTATAACAAGGGGAAGTCTTCGGCGATTAAATCCGAGTGCTTTGTACGGACTTGTAAATTAAGAATCGTAAAAAGAATTATCGTGCAATCATAATTTTCTTTCGTGATAGTTTAAATTAGCACGAAATTTTCTTAAATTATTGTAGGTTCAAACAAGATTGTTATTTAAAATGCCCATTGAAATTTGTACGAGTAGGTATATAAGAAATTTTTAGTCACCGGAATAAATTGTTTTTCCTGTAAGTAATCAATCCTTTTGCTGATCCTAAAAAGTTATAAATTGTTCAAATTATCAGCAAATCTGATTAGTACAATTTCAAATTTTATATATAATGATAAAATTTTTCTTGAACTGTAAACACCATACATATGACTTAGAGCAAGACAGCAATTTAAATGAAAAATTATTCACATCAGAGACTAATGTGTTTTTAATAAGTCTTATCCGAGCACATTTGTTTGTTTTGGTCTATTGGTTCTTAAGAAAAAATAATTGCGAAATATTTAAGGCGAAACAGGAAATAATTCCATGTCTGAAATAATTAGCAGGAATAATATATGTGAAACTTTTCACATTATTATAATGTAAATGATGCATTAACTTGTGATCATGAAATAAAAGCAATCACGATAATACATAAGTTATAAGTGTGATGATAAAAAATATACAAACATGATTAATAGCATGATAATTATATTTGATGTAGTATTAAAGTACAATTGTGTACTTTAAATATCCAATCTAAATAAAAATAAAAATCAATTAAATCAATAAGCCAAAGAATCAATAATCCTTCGTCACCTTTCAATATTTAATGCATGTTAAATACAATCCGTTGCCCTCTAAATTTAAGCCATGATTTAATTCAGTTTATTATAAAATATGACTTCATTATATTTAAATTATTTCCTTCCTGTTAATGTTTAATTTGGCAGTTATTTTAGTATAAGTACCTGATATGAATGTATGCATTATAATAATAATACAATTGAAAAACAAAATGTTTTAATTAGTTATATAGTTATTGCTCCACATAACCACATTTATCGCGGGCGTTGGATCGAAAATAGTCTTATGTGGAATATACCCTGAACGGTTACATTTTAGAACAATAAAGTGCAATTTATGAACCTCAACAGGACCATTCAGCGTTCTCATTCAGTAAAGGTAACATTTTGTATTGTAGAGTTCTAACTTCCTGAACTTACATTCTTAAATGTTATGGTTTTTCCACTATTACGTGATATTGTTTCAGAAAATATCAAAGCTGTTAATACACAACAACAGAAGAAATTAAGAAAGCCAATCCATATCAAAAAATGCATAATGCATATGGTTTTCTGTTTGATACGTTTTTTCAAAAATTTTTATTAATTTAGATTTACTTTAATTTTTTTCAACATTACATCTTTCGTTAATGAGGTGTCTTTCTAGTAGAATGATGTAATGTTATTTTGTTTAAAGCAGCAAAAAATAAAATAATTTAGTGTTTTAAATATTTACTCTAAAAATTGATCTGAAGGACTTCTATTAAATAAAAATCCTTCAAACAGAAGATATCCATAAGTTTAATATTTTGTAACCATTCTGTACATCTTGAATAAAAAATGCAGGTGTAATAGTGTTGTATGTGATGTATTGCTTTATTTTAATTTTGAGTATATGTACCTATTAAGGGACTCCATTGAAGGTTCTGCACAGCAAATGAAGTTGGTCACACTTTCTATTTGATTAACGAAACTGATCCATTGAGAATAATTAACAGCAGGAGCAGGATTATAATTACATACAATTTGCAAAAATGTTTCTCTAGTTATTGTTGGTAATGGTGTGTACTTAGTTACATTTTGAAAGGCCCACTTAAACATATGACATTTTTTAAATTTTGATAAAAAGTTTTCAATCACATAATCAATAGAAACATTATTAAACAGTCTTTCAATTTGATTGAAAGTGTCGTAATGGTATAAACTGAAAGTCCATTGTTGTATCAATGGGATGAACATGAATATTTTATATATGTAGGCTTTTCCGTTAATAAAAAATGATGATAACAAATATTGCATCTTGCAAAGCCTTGATAGTATATTTCTGTTTTGTTTAGTGCATTCAGGCATAAAGAAACTGTATTGTAATGGCCTTACTGACTTTGAGTATATAATGAGTATTTTACTGTATGGCATGTAACAATACCTATATTCCTTCTGTTCCATTGCCTGCTTCTGCAGAGACTTAACTTCTTTAGGGCATTGTAGAAATTCTGCAGAAAGAGATGTTATTAACATCTCTTGACTAAGCACTCGAGTCCAATATCTTTGGCTATTTAGACTAGATGTATCATATGTATCCTTATCTGGGACATGATAACTAAATTTAAATAAAGGAGAGGATTGGGTTGGGAATTTTATAATTTAAATCTTTTATTTACTTACGGCCTTAAATCTAGCACTCCAGGTTTGATCGTTGTAATGTACTTGATGTTACTCGATGTTTTGTCTTCTTTCAGGGTTTTACGATTTGGTTCCATGGTAATTACTACTAAACTGCAATAAAAACAAAACAATTTGAAAAATTCACAAATTAAAAATTTATATTCTTTACAAATTATTCATTACGAGATGAATTATTGTAATAATGATTTTCAGTACTTCATCATATTTTTCTTTTTAATATCTGCAACTATTGCATTAATAAATTAACACAAAAATGATTAAATTATTCTTAAAACCAAAAGATCGCGTAGCATATAATAGCTCATTATAGCCCCTTTTTAATTAAAAATACAAGATTTAAAAAATTGCAAATAAACTTTCAGTTAAATTAACTATCAAATAAATACCACATAATCATCCAATTTAAATTTCATAATCAATTGATAAGTATCATATACTTAAACTGGTGTTGTACATTATCAGTAAGTCTAATTTAAATGATACTTAATAATACATCACAAGGTAAAACTTGTTTCCATTCATTGAAAATGTTCTAATTTTAAAAAAATTGTACAGTAAAAATAATGTGAAGCAGTAGAAAATTTCAAATAAAAATAAATCAGAAATACCAACGCAAATAACTTTGAAGTGTAATTTATTGAGAATTTTTTCTCTAGCAAAATTGATTCCTAGTATTTTTAGCCCAATTAAAAATAGAATTGCAATTCTTTCGCAAAGTTTATTTATGTGAATGTTGTGTATATTCTTAACTTTCTCAGCCACATACATGTTCCTTAGCATCAACATATGAAAGTCAATAATAGTACATTATCAGATAATATTATGAAATATCATATTAAATTCAATGTAAATCTATTAAAACATTTTGCATTAATATTTAAGTTGATTTTTATACAAGGCTTTTCTGCTTTTCTGAATTTTCCATTTTTACACTTTTTTATATTTTATTTTCTTTTTAATTTAACAGAATTTCAAATACATATTTTTTTAATAATAATTAATCAAATAAAAATGTAACAAAAACTAAGTAACATTTAAAAAAATTGTGATGTGAGACAGAGCTTCCAATGTCAAATATGAAACATGTCAAAAGTGGAAATATAAAATTGTAAAAATTAAAAAATGTCAAAATTAAAAAATATCAATTGTCGTTATGTCACAAGTTTTAATGTCAGGATCAATATTAAATTCCGGTGATACTCAGCTCAAGACTTCCATTTTCTGGCATCCCAATTTCTAATCTCAGACTCCCCAAAAATATGTTTTTTTCATAAAAAAAAGAAATTTTTTGAAGAACATAATTTTTCAAAGAAAATGTGATATTGTGACAAAAAATTTAAATGAACTTTTAAGAAATATGTAATTTTTGACAAAAATTATTGAAGAATAAGGTTGAAGAAAAAGCAATTCCTCTCAATCTCCATGCTGTCAACATATTTTCAATTGTAGGCTAATTACTTTTTTGCTGACTCAAACTGCCCAAATACTGAATTCCCATAATTTTTGGCACAAAATAGTCAAAACGCTATTTTTTTTTTTTTAAACAATTTAAGTTGTTTTTTAGCAAATTTTCTAAAATTTGTAAAAATGTATTTCCTTTTAAAAAAAAAGATTAAAATACATGTTTTCCATGTAAATTTTTTTGTAGAATCCAAATATGCCAAGATGCCACACATGGGAAAAACAAATTTTTTCTTTATCAAACCTACAGCAGCTGGAAAGATTTAAATGGGTTCAAAATACTCATAAATCATAATAGGCACAGTCTTTACAAAGGTAGTGTGCGCAATAGTTACACTTAATGTCACAAGAGTACTCTTCACTATCCAGTCAAACGAGATAGATAGTGCTGTCGTGGCAGCGCAACAGTGATTTCACATCATCTACATGATGATAGTTTTAATTATGAGAATACTACCATGAAAGTATTGTTGCAGTTAAGTGGTTACCATAGTTACTAAAAATGTTTTTGGTAAAAATTTAGCGCAAATTTTATTCATAATAGTTTTACTTATAAAAAAAAATTCTGATCATGATAACGTAACTGGTAGATGGTGGTACTTATTTATTTACAATTAGTTGATATCCTACTTTTTAAGAACGATTCAATACGCTTCCAAAAAAAAGGGATACAAATATTTTCTCTACAGAAACAATATATGTGATGATGGTTATGACGAAAGTTTACATGTGGAAATATGTTGAACAACAAAGTTATAATAATACTAATAAACAATCCTACAAATATCACAAGGTTGATTGTAATATGTATTTCCTTAAAAATATAAAAGAAAAAAATATCCTTGAATACTAAATACATTTTTAAAAAAACTAAAACCACATTCTTTCAAAATATTTTTTTATGATTTAATAAATTCCCTTAAAATATTTAATTTAGGAAACATTCATAAAAATCTGAAAGTAAAAATGAAATGCAAGATTTGGTGCCCTAAAAAATTATCTATTTCATATTTAACTAGAAAGCTGATTTAAGCGCCAATACTGGAATATATAAAAAAAACAAGGTTATTAAATTTCTCCTAATAAGGTAACAAATTTCTAAAGTGATAAAAAAATATTTAGGTTGGAATCAATTGGAAATTTCAAAATTTAACATAAATGTACTTACATTTTGATTTTTAATAAAACAGTTGTTACATTATCACACGTGAATTTGGAAAATTTGTGTTAACACGAATTTTGACTTTTGACAGACTTCAAATTTTTCAATTTTTTACATTTACTTCGCCATTTTGTTTATTTTCATACCGAACCGATAAAACAGAGGGATTAGTTTGGAAACGAACCAGTATGATATGAGAACGTTGCCAAATTTCATTTACCAACGTATTTGAATATTTTACAGTATTTTCTTTTCCCCATGTACATTTTTTCTTTTATAAGATTTTATTCTATTAAATTTTTGGATTTTACTTTTTTTATATTAAATTATTCATTTCATTCCTTTTTTAATCTCCTTTTCAATTATTCTTATTTTTAAAGTTTTGAAATTTTTCTTCTTTTTATCAGTACGTGTTTTCTGGGACCGCGGAGCTCTGTGAGAAGTCTGTCCGTTTAGCTTTAGTTGTAACCTGTTCTAGATGAAAATTTCAGGTAAGTTTCTTGGAAAATATAATTCCTAAATACTTTACTGGATCCTCGATCTTGAGATGTTCGCAAAAATTTTTTGGCAGATTCACCTATGGAAATTCCCCTTGTTTAGTGAATACAACCAGTTTGGTTTTTTTTGGTTTACTGAGAGGTTTTCTCCAGGACACCACTCTTTCAATAAAATTAATGGGATTTTAATTACATCCACCCCCGTCTTTTAAAATTGGTCGTATACCATGATGATAATATCCGCTGAGGATTAGATAAGTATCGCTGTTTAAACGCTTAAAGATGTTATCGACCAAAAGGCACCACAAGGGGAAAGTACACCCCCTGCAGACAGCCTATCTTCTTACACCCGCAAGTTCAGTTATGAATGAATAGTTAAAGGACTAAATAAAAATTGAAAAAGAAAGAACAAATTAGTAAAAATGAAGGGGAAAGAAATTTTCAAAAATTAACGAATAAAATCGTAAGTAGAAAAACGTTATCTACAAGTGTTGTTTTTTAAAAAACCACTTAATTTTTAAATTCTTAAAAAGAACTTTAATTGTGGTATCAAAAATGATGCGTTTTATATCACTTTCATTGATATAAAAAAGTACTCCAAATCACGGAACTAATAAATATATAAAAAGATAAACTTGGCAACATGGAAATAAACTGACAGTTGACGGCCCGGTCCTCCACATTGACAGGGTGACGTGGAGTTAAGTGATGGTGTTACGAATTTCTGTTAATTTCTAAATAACTGAATTATATGAGAACTGAATACTGTTGAGAAATAAATTTTTTTGTGACCAAGGTATATTTTTAAAAAAGATTTTTCCAAAAATAAGTGGCACGTCTCTTTAAAAAACATTCATTCAAATGATGTTTTTGAAATTGTAAATGTTTTTGATTGAGAATTTTTCAAATTTTTATTGAAAAGCAGGTTGTACATTAATTTCTTTTGAAATGGGGAATAAATTTTGTTAATTTCATTAGGTTTTTATATTTTTTTTAGATGGCCACTTACGAAGAATACATTCAACAAAATGAAGATCGAGATGGAATTCGTTGTACATGGAATGTATGGCCTTCAAGCCGTATTGAAGCTACACGTCTTGTTGTTCCTTTAGGGTGCCTTTATCAACCTCTTAAAGAACGTCCTGATTTACCTCCTATTCAATACGACCCTGTACTTTGTACTAGGAATAATTGTCGGGCTATTCTGAACCCATTGTGCCAAGTTGATTATCGTGCTAAATTATGGGTGTGCAACTTCTGTTTCCAACGAAATCCTGTGAGTAATTGGATATGATTTATGCCGAAAAATTTCTAAAATACGTGTTTTAGTTTCCACCACAATATGCCGCAATATCCGAACAACATCAACCCGCTGAGTTAATGCCTCAGTTTTCAACCATTGAGTACACTATTACAAGAGCACAATGTATGCCCCCTATATATTTATTTGTCATTGATACTTGTATGGATGATGAAGAATTAGGTGCTTTAAAAGATTCATTGCAAATGTCTTTAAGTTTGATGCCACCAAATGCACTTATTGGATTAATTACTTTTGGAAAAATGGTTCAAGTACATGAATTAGGTAGACTACCATAATTTATACAAAAAAAAAACTCAAAAATAAAAATAATTTATTTATGCAGGAACGGAAGGATGCAGTAAGTCGTATGTATTCCGTGGGACAAAGGATTTAACTGCTAAACAAATACAAGATATGTTAGGAATTGGGAAAGTAGCCATGCCTCAAACTCAACCGGGACAACCTGGCCGTGGTCCCGGTGGTCAACAAATTGCTCCTCCGGCAAACAGATTTTTACAGCCTTTATCAAAATGTGACATGAGCCTTACTGATTTGATCGGTGAGTAAACCGCTTTCTCCTTTTTTGATAAATAATTTAAAACAAGAGTTAAACTAAACTTACCTATTACCAAGTGTCACTTACGAAAGGACCGAACAAGTTTTTAGTTTTTAGAAGGCGCGACAAAAATTATTATGCAAAATTCTTACCATCTAAGTTGAATATACTCCATTTTCTTGTAAAGTCCAATTTTCTCAATGCAAATTTGAGAATTTTTGGTTGCAATTTGTAACAGATTTCATTTTCAGCTTTTGAGATTACTTGTGTTGCTATTTTGACTTTCTTCTTTTGAGGGATTAACCAAATCTAACCTAAAAACAAACAAACAATAATCTATGAAAAAGGAAGCTTCATGAAAATTTGTACATTCTTTCTTTATTTATTTTTTTATTTATTATGGTCTAATTGTTTTGCAACCTCTTATCCTAGCATCACAAGGATACCACATTTACTCTGTTATTCTCACATTTTAATAATTTTCTTGGATGAAATTTAAATAAATTGCTTTCTTTCAAATGTAACTTGATATTTTGAATATAAATTATGGATATGATTTTTTTTTTCTAGGCGAATTGCAAAAAGATCCTTGGCCAGTACCTCAAGGAAAACGATCACTACGTTCCACTGGAGCAGCTTTATCAATTGCAGTAGGATTACTTGAATGCACTTATGATAAAACTGGAGCTCGTATCATGATGTTCTTAGGAGGTCCATGTTCACAAGGTCATGGTCAAGTTGTCAATGATGATCTTAAACAACCCATTCGATCTCATCATGACATTCACAAGGATAATGCTAAATATATGAAAAAAGCTATTAAGCATTACGAAGGCCTTGCAATGCGTGCTGCAAGCAACAGCCATTGTATTGATATTTATTCATGCGCTTTGGATCAAACTGGACTTATGGAAATGAAGCAATGTTGCAACTCAACTGGGTAAAAAAACATTAATCAGTTTATCAAAAAAGTTTTATACAATTAAAGCTTCGATGTTTCAAATCATTACTTTACATGAGAAAAAATTTCATTGACATGAGTTAAGTATTTATGGAAAGCTGTTTTCAATCAATTTTGCTGAAATTATTGAAAACTCAATTTTTTTAAGTTAAAAATTGATAAAAAAATTAATTTATTTAGAAATGCAGTGTCACTAAAGCATATCATTTAAAAGAAATTTATTTTTATTGTTATTAGAGGTCATATGGTGATGGGTGATTCTTTCAATTCATCTCTTTTCAAACAAACATTCCAACGTGTTTTCGCAAGAGACCAGAAAAATGAATTAAAAATGGCATTTAATGGAACTTTAGAAGTAAAATGCTCACGTGAATTAAAAGTGCAGGGTGGAATTGGATCTTGTGTATCATTGAATGTAAAAAGTCCGCTGGTATCCGATACCGAAATTGGTATGGGAAATACAGTGCAATGGAAACTGTGTACACTTAACCCTAGTACAACAATAGCACTCTTCTTTGAAGTGGTGAATCAACATGCGGCACCTATACCACAAGGAGGAAGAGGATGTATTCAGTTTATAACCCAGTACCAACATTCTAATGGCCAGAGAAGGATTCGTGTGACTACAATTGCAAGAAATTGGGCTGACGCTACAGCTAATTTACATCACATTAGTGCTGGATTTGATCAAGAAGCAGCAGCCGTACTGATGTCAAGAATGGTTGTTTATAGAGCAGAGACTGATGATGGACCTGATGTTCTAAGATGGGTTGATCGGATGCTTATCAGATTGGTAATTAAATGTAATGTAATAATAAAATTATGATTTTACTTTAATTTTTTTTTTCAGTGTCAAAAGTTTGGAGAATATAATAAAGATGATCCAAACAGTTTCCGCTTAGGAGAAAATTTCAGTTTATATCCTCAATTTATGTACCATCTTAGGCGTTCACAATTCTTGCAAGTTTTCAATAATTCACCTGATGAAACTTCATTCTATAGGCATATGTTGATGCGAGAAGATCTTACACAATCTTTAATAATGATACAACCAATTTTATATAGCTACAGTTTTAATGGTCCACCTGAACCTGTACTTCTAGATACAAGTTCCATTCAGCCAGATCGAATATTATTGATGGACACATTCTTTCAAATACTCATTTTCCATGGAGAGGTATATAATTAACATTTTAAAAAAATTATTATAATTACCACCTCCCAATCGTTCTACAGAAATGTTTTATTATTTCTGATTAACTAATTTCCTATATGCAATTTATTAATGTAATGAAACTTTCTTGTATTTTATTATTTTCTTAATTTTAGACAATTGCTCAATGGAGAAGTTTAAAATATCAGGATATGCCAGAATATGAGAATTTCAGACAATTACTTCAGGCACCAGTAGATGATGCTCAAGAAATTTTGCAAACAAGGTTCCCCATGCCTCGTTATATTGATACTGAGCAAGGAGGATCTCAAGCAAGATTTTTGTTATCCAAAGTTAATCCAAGTCAAACTCATAACAATATGTATGCTTATGGAGGGGTAAGTACTAAACTAAATTGATTGCTGGTGTCACTTTAATTATAGTTACTAATAAAAGTATTTGCGGATAATTTAAGTGGCGATACAGATTTTTTTATAGGTCAGGGTTAAATAGGTCTTAAAATTTATTTCTAAACTATGACTCATTTCTGGATTCTCTCCAAGAAATAAATATCACATTTTTGTAGATTGTGCAATATTTTGGATGTTTTCCATCTGTCATTGGCATTCCAATGTTAATGTCAAAAGAGTTACCGTAACGAAAATTATAAAATAAAGTAATATAATCACTAATTAACTCATTATTCTATTAAAAATTGAGACGATTCTATTTTTTATTTTAATAAGCAATTGTATGTAAATAGTCATATTATTATTGTGTTTGCGGTGTCATAGTTGCTTCACTTTTTCAGATGGTAAATAAAAAATTAAATTTTGAAAATAGAGGAAGGAATTTTCTTCATATTATCCATTAAATTTGCAAGATTTTTAGCTAAACTTTAGCTAAAAATATTTTATAGTTTTTTTTTTGTAGCTATTTATTTTTTTGAATTAGTTCATTATGTAGAATTAAGGTTTCAATTTAAATTATGAGTTTCTGCCACAAATTCTTGATTATTTATGAATATTGCATGAGTAATCATTGCATGGGCCTTGTGGGATTACATTATAAAAGACATGCAAATTATTCATTTAAATATACATAATTAATTACTATAATAATAATAAGATTTATTATAATTATATTAATTTAAAATGTTTATTTATTTTTTTGTTTTTTTTTTCATATTTAGGGCATGCCGGGCACTATGACATCTATGGTAAAAAGCATTTTTTTTATATATGTTGAGGTGATGGTGATGCTTTTGGGTCTCTGCACAAGCTTTCACATTTTATTTAATGTATTTTATCAAATTTTCAGGGAATTTAAGATTCATCATAAAATAATTTTTTAATTACAACTTTGTAAAGTCTTAAAAATATTGCATTTGTTCTAACAAGAAATATTGTTTTTATAATAATTGTGTTTAGCTTGATTCGTTGCTTTTGAAAGTTCATATTGACTGTTTAATGTGCTTTGATATATCAAGTTTTTTTTAAATATAAACAGGCATTTTCTTATAATTGCAAAAAGGGAAATATCTTTCTTTCTGTCAATTTGATTCAAAATTTTGAACATTTTAAAGATTTTCTAGAAATATTTAAGGTACGATTGTAAATTGATTGATTTATTTTTCCCCCATAAAAATTCAATAACCAAATCTAATGAATGGGAGTTTGGACTTTTGTAGAAAAATATTTTCAATGCTTCCTGCGACTAAAAAGAATCCTGTTTATCTTTGAATGACTTATAAATACTTTGTTAATAAAATTTAAAAATTTGTATTATTTCATTACTTTCTAAGTGTTTGAAAGCAAATTGCACAATTGTATATTTCTTTAATCTCCTACGCATTCATGTCTAAACATAATATAAAAAAATACACATATCTTAATCAAGATCCATTCATATTATCTGTCATTTTAATCTTTCGACGTTACAAAAACAAGAGATGTTATTTTGTTATTTAATATTGGTTGTGAAAGTTGCATGATCCCTTTATCCTAAATTAAAAGATAAAGAAATATTTAGGTGCCCTTGAAATATATAAAAATATTAAATATTAACTATCCAATACTGGAATAAAAAGTGTAACTATTGACTTTGTATTATGTTTGGTGACATTTAAATATTAATATCGATTTTTATTATAAATATGTAATAACTTTGTGTTTATATTATAGGATGGTGGTGCCCCAGTTTTAACAGATGATGTTTCTCTTCAAGTTTTTATGGATCACTTGAAAAAACTGGCCGTTTCATCAACAGCATAAGAATTCAATTTAATCTAAAATATATGTAGATGTATTTTTATTTATCTTAATTACTATAATAATCATTTTATCAATTTGGTTGAATGTTTGCTGGCGAGAATGAAATTATCAATTGTTTAAAAAAATATATATATTATGTATTATTGAGGTATTAAATATTTTAGAAAATTTTTATTTTTATTTTGTACCCTTCTTAATATGAAGTTTTATAACAGCTTTAGCCAGTCTCTTTTGTGTTTATCTTAGCTGTGCAAATTAGACAAAACCAGAGGTCACTATTTTCGGCTGTTAATTTATTATTAGTTTTGTTGACTTTTATTTAATTTAACATTTGTTATCTTTAATGGGAGAAGATTTATTTGAAATGATACAACGAAGTGACACTGATAAAAGTTTTTTTTTCTGGAATTGTCGGAAAAATGAGAGAATTTCTTAGTAAAATAACTTGAAATCGGGCGATTTTGCCGCCAATTTTGTGTATTGTTAGTTGCATATCTTAAACTATACCTTGAAGAAATGGCATATTGAAATATAAGTAAATTAATTATAATCACTTTTGTGAGTGTTTCTGTAGCGTTTGGGGATACTAGACATTGTTTTGTATCATCTCTAATTTAAAAAGAAGAAATTATAACTAATTCCGCGTAAAAACGACTATGTCACCCAGGTTAAGTCTGGGTTCCCTTTTTTTTCTACAGATTCAGGTTACCAAAAAAAGGGATTCCCTTAATTTTAGGTACAAAAAAGTCAAAACTTAATTTTTTCAAGCAATTAAGTTTTTCTTAACATTTCTTGGCCAATTTTCAAATAATCGTTTCCTTTTCATACAAATATGAGGAAAATACATGTTTTCCATATAAAATCAAATGGCATTGAAGCCAGATTTTTAGATTCCTGAGAAAATATTCTATCAAAATCAAAAACTGTTCTATTTTTCTAGAAAGAAAAAAGTTGGATCACTTGAATTTCTACAATCAACTTTGTAATTTAATACATTTGATAAGTAAGAGATAAGATAATTATTGAACATTAGTATTTTACGTGTTTTATCAGCAATATTTGTAGGTTCACTGCATGATTAATAATGTAATAAATATAATTATAAAAAAACGCCGTACATACAAATAAAATATTGCATTCCAAATACATTTTAATAGCTAGCAAGTTAACAGAAGATGGGGAATAGGTCTTCTCTCTTTTTAAGAGAAGATGACATCATCGAACTGCAAGAAGAAACTGGATGTAAGTAGAATTCTTCATTAACAAATTATTAATTATAATATGATTTATTTCATTTTAAAGGTCAAATTATTGATAATAATTTTGCTTTTTATCATTTTTTATTAAAAATCTTTTATTTTGCTCACAAGAAAGTTTACAATTTTCATATTGTTAATAAATTCTATTTTTACCATTTTTTTTTTTTATAATTAATTAAAACTCTTTTGTTATAATCACTTTTAATATTTTCGTTTTAGTTACTCCAAACCAAATCGAAAGATTATATTCGAGGTTTTTATCTTTGGATAGGAGTGATCAAGGAGCATTAACTAGAGAAGATCTACTAAGAATACCAGAAATTGCTATTAATCCTCTTGGAATACGTATTGTTGATTTATTTTTTGCTTCAAGTCACAATCAAGGTCTAAATTTTCGGCAATTCTTACAAGTTTTGTCCCATTTTAGATCACTTGGTCGTAATACAAAAATTGTAGCTAATTCTGTAGAAGATAAATTAAGATGTAAGTGATTTATCAATTATCTTCTCCTAAATATTTTTGACGTTTCGGCGACAAAGACAGAAATCCCTTTTGGAATTGCTAGAGTTCAAAATTATACCTACTTTTCTCCTCCAACCTAAAAATTTTGGCCAAAATTAACATTCTCATATTTATTTCGCGCACTTTTTACAAAAACTATCTGTTTCAGATGCTTTTGATTTATACGACTTAGATAATGACAACATGATTTCTCGCAGTGATTTGTATGCCATTATTCAAATGATGGTAGGTGAAAATATAAGTAAGGATCAACTTATAGAAATAGTGACACGAACAATACCCAGCGTTGAATCAAGTGATAATCCAAAAATTCCCTTTGAAACATTTTGCACAATATTAAAAAATTCTGATGTAGAAAATAGAATGAGTATTCATTTCCTCAATTAACTTATACATTTTAACAATTTATATACCAATTATATCGATATTAAATTCTTTTCAATAATCTTATTTGTTTTTTATATTTTCACCTAAATTTCCTCATATCTTTAGTTATATAATTTTTCAATATTAACGCAAATTTCAAGAGTATTTATTTTGAAAATAAATTTAATTTAAATTTAGCGCTTTATAAAAAATGTAGTGGTGCTTTGAATTCTTTTTGTTGGCAAGTCTGTCAGTTATCTGTTTCTGTTTAATTACAGTGAACTATTTCTGCGTCTAATTATTGGTTAGCAACTAACATCTGTTCAGTTTGTTATAATAATTTAATCATAAAATTTATTTGTAAAATATAAAACACTACAAGTTATAAAAGTCTTATGGTTGGAAATAATTCCAGACATTAAAATAATATTAAAAATATGGGTAACAGATCATCTTTACTTTTACGAGAAGAAGAAATTGCGCAATTGCAACAAGATACTGGTTGTAAGTATATAGATATCCGAATGTAAATTATTCTTAGAAATTATTTTGCAGTTACTCCAAATCAAATTGAAAGATTGTATTCAAGGTTTACATCGTTAGATCGTGGGGATTGTGGCACATTAAGCAGAGATGATCTATTAAGAATCCCTGAAATTGCTATTAATCCTTTAGGAGAAAGGATTGTAAATTCATTTTTTCAAGGTGATGTGACTGATCGTGTGAATTTTAGGCAATTTCTACATGTCTTAGCGCATTTCAGGCCAATTAAGAAAGGTCGAGAGAATAAAATAAACTCAAGAGAGCAAAAATTAAGATGTAAGTTTTATTATGTTCTCTAGTGCATACTGGGTGATCTTTATTCATGACCCATCCATTAACATACTTTCCGTCTATATTTAAAAGGAAAATATGACAGTCACTCTGTGCATCCTTTCATGATTAACTCAATGGATGGGCCGCTATTGTCTTCAATAAAATCAATTCATTTAAATTATTTTACCATAACTAATTCGATTATTCAGTTATCTGGGCATCTAATAACCCAATATCAATACGATTATAAAAGTAGCATTCATTTACTGTTATTTCAATGAATTTTTATTTATTTTCAGTTGCTTTCAATCTATATGATCTGGATAGTGATAACATGATATCTCGAGATGAATTATTGGCAATTCTACATATGATGGTTGGTGCTAATATAAGTGAAGAACAGCTTTCTAGTATTGCAGAACGTACAATACTTGAATCTGATGAAGATGGTGATCAGAAGATTTCTTTTGAAGAGTTTTGCAAAGCTTTACAGCGCACTGATGTAGAGCAAAAAATGAGCATTCGATTTCTTAATTAGTTATAATGAAATTCTTTAGTTATTTCTATAATTGCATTTGATTAATGTTGCTAATGGCGCCAAAGGTATTTTAAGGTTAGTAAAAATTGTATTATGGTTTATTATGTGATGTATACATGTATATATTTTATTTTAATAGATCTTTATATTATATATGAGATTAATAAATATAAATTGTGATTTTTAAATTGTTTCCTAAATATTACTAAATTATTGCATTTGGATGGGTTTTACTGTTTCGGGTTTGCGAAAAAACGACTCCAAATTTTTTGGTAGCCCGAATCGGAAAAAGAAAGAAACTCAAACTTGACCTGGGCGACCTAAATGTTTTCGCGCAGAATCAGCCATGTCATAATAAAGTTTTTTTTTTAATTAAATATTCCTTAAATTACGCAAATTATGATGCATTGAATCATGAATAATACAGCGTTGCCAACTGTACATATTATTTACACCATAATTGAACGCAAAATACCATAAGAATGTTGTATCATAGCCATAAAATACCATGATTTTTACTTTTACACAACGTTGAAAAGGAGTACATGTCGGCTTATATTTTTAAATTATCCCGTGATTTTCTGTGATACTAATTAATTGTGCTGGATATATTGGCAACTCTGGACTTAAACGACCTAAACATAACATAAATTATTTCTTTATGATTTAATTATTTAACTAACATGTTTTCATCAGGTGCTAGCTACCGTTTTACATAATTTACGAAATTAATGCTTAGATTGATCCTTGTCTGTTTTATATTAATTTCTCCCCAAGGTCACCCACATTCCTAACCTAACTTCCTAATAAGTAGACTAATAAATTTTAGATATGAGATAATCTGAACTTCATGTTCTGTGATATCTTATTACATAATCAGAATGGATATCCATTTTAAATCAGTGTATTATGTCAGTTGAGATAAAGATATTATTCTTTGCAAAATCAAGAGAAATTGTAGGACAAAAACAGGCAACTCACAATTTACCTCCACAAATCTCATATGAAGAACTTTTGGAAAAACTCGTAACAACTTTTAAATTAGAAAGTATCAAGAATAATTTTATTTTGGCTCTAAATGAAGAATTCTGTACAGCCGGAACACAAATTACTTTAAAACCTGGTGATGAAATAGCAATAATTCCACCTTTAAGCGGAGGTTAAAATGGATTTCCTTAAATTTTCGCCAGAAAAATTATCAGTAGAAGAAATTACAAATTTAGTATATTCTCCTAAATGTGGTGCAGTTTCTACATTTATTGGAACGACGAGGGACAATTTTGAAGGGAAAAATGTAATCAAACTAGAATATGAAGCTTATGAATCGATGGGGATTAAATGTATGGAAAAAATTTGTAAGGATATTCGTGAGCAATGGGTTGATGTAGAAAATATTGCGATATATCATAGGTAAGCCTTCCAATTTATAAATGAAAATGATTGATTTTCATCCTTTTCAGATTAGGAAATGTTCCTGTTAAAGAAGCGAGTATTGTTATAGCAATATCATCCCCACATAGAGCAGATGCAATTAAGGCAACGGAATATTGTATTGATAATGTTAAAAAAAGTGTTCCCATATGGAAAAAAGAAATTTATAAGGAAAATACCCCAATATGGAAAGAAAATAAAGAATGTGCGTGGTCTAATTAAGTTTTTGTTGTATTTTTTTGTATATTTTATAAAAGAAATATATTTTTTTTAGTTCTAAAAAGACTTTTTAATATCATTCAATTTTAGTTTATCCGCCAAAAAAGAAAATTTTTAAGTGTGCCGCTGACCAAGAAATTGATTTTGTTACTGTACCTGCACATATTCAAATTAAGGTGCCTGGAAAGGAAATTGAAAAGAGGATTAAGAAATTTATGGAAATTAAAAGAATGGAAATTGATGAAGCTAATGTAAGGGATTTTTGTCGTAAGGATGTAACTACAAATTGTGCCAGAATTGATTCTGTTTTGGTTAAACGTAAAGATTCTAAAGGACATTTGCAAGGTTTGTATAAATTAAAGTAACAATTTAATGAATAACTTATTTAGTTTGAAGCACGTTTTAAATCAAATTATTGGCATTATTTATTACCATCACACCATCTCTTTCCAATATGATTGAATGTATAATCTCATCTCATTCTACTCATGATAAAGTTAACAATTAAACTCACACAGTATTAATTATGAGGCTTTGTACCCATTGAGACTTTGATCAGTTAGTTCAGAAGAATATTTTCTGCAAATTTAACTGAAAACCGTTTTCCAAATAAAATGGGTGGGGTTCTTTGTGTTGAAGAATTTTTACATTAAGTGTAAGTTATAAATTTAATAGCCATTGAGCATTTAGTTTGAAGATTGGTTAGATCTGGCCTTCCCCATTTTTCTTTGTTGCTCATTACTGAATATATTTCCGAATTGAAATCTTTTTGTTACTCGAAAACATTATTTTTGGCAGATATTATATACCTAAACAATCGATACATTACTGAATAATAACTTATCCAACTATTTTTACTTAGAATAAACTTAAAAAAAAGTGAAAAGAAATATTTCTGAATATTAGTTTTATACGAAAAAATATTTTCAAGGTAAATATTTGCATAATTGATTTACTTACTATAAATGTAATAAATTTATATTTTTGATTTACTCCCAGTCAACAAAGTATACAACTGCTATAGCTATAGAGATCAAAACAAGCAAGATTATTTGCTAAAATTTATACCAAAAGATGGAATCGAAGAGAGAATTGCAAATGTGGAAACTCAGTTATGCTTAATAAAACCAGCTCCAAGAGATATTTATAGGCGACTAAAATATGTTGAAGATCGTTTATTGCATTTGGAATATATATCACCAGAATATATACAGTTTTGGGTAAACATTAACAATAAGTGAAGTTTTATTACATTATTATAAAAATTTTGCTTTTTAGGATAAAACTACATTAAATCAAAAAGCGGTGAAGAAAAAAAGAGTATATAGTTTAGATGAAATCGATGGATTTATAAATGAATTAGAAAAGAAAAGGAGCTTGCCTTCTTAAAGTTTTGAGTCTATAATAAGTATAATAAAACATTTTTTACTATTCAAAATTAATTATGATTGTGTTTATAAATATTGTATTGTATAAATCTTTTAATTTGTATTTTTTAAATATTTTAATAAAGACTTTTTATATTTAATAAATAAATCAATGAAAAGTATATACATTAGTTTATCCTAAAGAAAAATGTTATATGCAAACTCAAAAAGAAAATTAAAAAGTTGAGAATTGAAAGCACGATTGATATTAAAATGAGGTATGCAGGTAAAGACTTATTATCAGAGACAAGAATCCTTTTTCGATTTTGAGGTAAAAATACGTGTGGGATAAAACAAGATTTCATTTTCGGATTTTAAGGAAAATTTGCGATCGATTACATGTATTCCAATATTATTTTACCTGAAAATTACGATTTCCACAAGTAAAATGCGATTTTTTTTAAACCAAAGTTGAAAAATGACAAAAAAGCTAAAAAAGCAATAGCAGAATTTTTATTTAGGGGTTGCATATCCTCTTAATCCGACAAAGTAACTTTTACCACTAGTAGATCAATAATGACACTTCGCTTTGGTTCCTTTGATGTTGTGTCCCAGGTTTTTCTTGATCTTGGCAGCTATAAAATGAACTAAGCGGACATTTTCTTGCCGGTGATTTTACGCGCGATACCCTACTATTGGTTGAGTAATATTGTTTGAACGTACACGAAGCGGCTGCCATATTCTTATCGGTTTTTTTTGCACATGCGCAATGAAATTCCGACACTTCAGTGTCACCTCTGATCATAGATGAACTATATGCCTCTGGTCTATAATAGGTCAAGCGGAAGGTCGTGAGTTCGAGACTCGCCGGGATTGGATTTTTTTAATCTTTAATTTGTATTTAAATCTCAGAAGTATTAGTAGTAGAAGTGAAATATTACAATGGTAGATTCTATGCGATATAAAGAGGTCGAATAAGAAAAAATTTGAAATTTCTTAGATTTTTATTAAAAATTTTCCTACAATTTTTTTTAATTTTCGTTTAGCAATGAGTAGAAGTGAGATGTAACAATGGTGGATCGCATATGTTAGAAAGAGATTGACCTCCATTTTCGGGGTGTTCCTCAACATCTACAAAATGCAACAAAGCAACTACCCTTATTTTCAGTATTAAAAAATACCTCAAGATAACAGAGTCCATAAACGCACATACACGCACACACAGATATTTAGATTTTATTTACGAAGTTTTCAAGTTCGGGAAAATGGGAAACATTGCATATTAATATGAATAAATTTTAAAATTATATGGAAGTAAAAGTTTGAAGTATTAATTTTCCCGCCCTTTAAATTCTTAATACTGTTTGGTTTCCACAGTAACCAGTTGTTGATCTTATGATCATTCTATTTCTATCATCGTATTATTTTAATAAAAATGGATAATTTAGCAAAGCCGCAGATAATATGCCATGTTGAAACAATTTTAAACTATACCGTTCACGATGTTAAATGGATTCCTGCATCTGCAAAATTTGTTGTTATGGGTGGAAAATCTAATGGCAGTGGAGTAATCGAAAGTTATGAATTAGGATCGGAAGGAGTAAAGAAATTAGATGAATTTGGTAAAAAAGAACATTTTAAATGTGGAACGTTTGATGCAAGCAATTTACGAAAACGGCATTTAGCTACTGGGGATTTCTGTGGACGCATGCAAGTTTGGTAAATATGTACATTCTACAATTTATTTTTATATTGACAATTTTTTGTTTAATTACGTGTAGGTACAATACTTTTCTTTTTTAATATATTTATTCAAAATGTTGCATCAAATATTAAAAATATTTTAAAAAATCAAATAACTTTGACTAATACAAAAATTGGATTATTCTAGGGCATATAATTAACAAAAATGAAATTTTTAACGTACAGAATTGTCAAAAATAATTTCTAATAACAATTCGAAGATATAGGTAATGTGAGATCATTATGGAAAATATTAAATTAGTCATTCCATGTCAAAAACGGAAGCGATCCAGGTGCATGTTGTCCGATTTGGTTTAAATTTGGATTGTCGCTTCCATTTTAGGAAATATTAAGATTCTGAAAATTTGAAGTTATTATCTTCAAAATTGAGAACTATGCTTAAAATTTTTTGAATTTTGGTGCTTTTTCTTTTTTTCTTTGAGTGAAAAATTTAAAAAATACGTTTTACCTTCAAAAGAATGTGAAAATGTTATGTGAAAATACAAAATCGATAAGAATTTTATCCAGGAAACCAATTCTGCTTGAATTTTTCCATTATCTATTAGATCAACAAATTGCTTCTTTTCGGAAAATAATCATCCAAAATAAATATTCTCAATTTTGGTTAAAGTTTTTAGGAAAGATAGCTATGCAGAAATTGCGACTGAACGTTTTTTGCGATCTTTCCTAAAAATTTTACCCAAAAAGATGGATGTGTATTTTGGATATAATTTCTGTTTTTTTTTCCGGAAAGAGCTATTTTCGAGTCGTTTGCGCATGCGCCAACAGATAATGGAAAAATTCAAACGACATTGAATTCCTTAGAACATTTCCTATCAATTTTGTGTTTTTACATATTTTTCACGTAAAAAATACATTTTGTTACTTTCCGCACACTATTGTGCAAGGAAAGTATTGTAATCCAGATAAATTTCGATGATTTTAATATGCTGAAATTCCCTGAACATGTTTTGGAGTGGTTTTCCAAATATCCATTTCAAAATCAATGGCAAATAGTGTAAAAACCCTAGATATCAAGTTTCATCAAAATTGCGCCAATAGTTTGGACATACGAAAAAACATTTTTGTAAAGGAGATCAAATGTCGAAATTGTTTTTTTAAGGGATTTGGAGGATCCTCTTGTGCCTGTTTATATATCTACAAAGCATAAAGGGATAATAAATGCTATAGATGGCATTGCTGGAACAAATTTAGGACGTGGGGCACCAGAAATTGTTACAGGATCTAAAGATGGTATAATACTTACCTTAGAAGTACATACCAAATAGAATTTACTACAGAAATTTTATTATAATTTTAGGAACAGTAATGGTTTGGGATGTAAGGCAAAAAGACGAACCAGTAGCTACTTTTAAATCAAGTTTAGAATCAGGTGGTAGAGATTGTTGGTGTGTCGCATTTGGGAATTCTTACAACTCAGAGGAACGAATCGTAGCAGCAGGTTATGATAATGGCGATATAAAAATGTTTGACCTAAAAACAATGTCTGTTCGTTGGGAAAAGAATGTTAAAAATGGCGTAAATAATTTAAAATTTTGAAATAAAAATGGTTTAATAAAACCGTATTTCAGGTCGTATCTTTACAATTTGATCGTAAAGATATAGAGATGAATAAATTGGTAGCTACAACTTTGGAATCGAAAATAATATGTTTTGATGTAAGAACACAACACCCAACTAGAGGATTTGCGCAAGTGTCAGAAAAAGCTCATGATTCTACTGTATGGCAAGTTAAACATCTTCCTCAAAATAGAGAGATTTTTATGACAACTGGAGGTGCAGGTTCTATGTGCCTTTGGAAATAGTAAGTATGCACAAAAATTTAGTAGAAATTAAGGTAATTTAAATTAAAGTTTATTTTATATTTTCCTAATTAAAGTTTCAGTTAATAATAGATTCATCTTGATTATAAAACGTAAATTTGCAGGTTATGTTGCATTTACTTTTTTTAAAATCAATTATAAATTATTTGTTACAGTGTATATCCAGATAAACGTGTGGATAAAGACGGAGATGGAGTTCCAATCGGTATTTCTGGAGAATTACAACTCATTCAAAATAGTGTAGTTTCAGGGCAGCCAATCGCAGGATTCGATTGGTGTCGTGATAAAGTAGGATTAGCTGTTTGTTCATCTTTTGATCAAACTGTGAGAATTTTAATTTGTACGAAACTGAACCTATTATAATATATACATTAAGAATATTGTTGTGTTGATTATATTAATTAAAATAAAAAAAAAAATATTTGAAAAGCGAAAAAATTACAAAATAATATATTTTATACAATCAGAATACGTTTTCATTCATATAATACAATTCTAAAATTAAGATAAAAATCTTTACAGTGTTATTTCGATTAGTTTTTATAAAAATTAAGTTCATATCAATAATTTAAACTTATTTACTATCTTATCTATCTACTGCAGTCTTCAATATCGTGTTAATCATATTTACGTACCGTCATTAATTATAATCCAATTTCATTTTAATTGCGATAAGTAGGCTAATCCTTAAGTAATAAATAATAAATTGAAGATAAATTCTTTCAAATATAAACCAATTTTGGTTCTTGTTGTTACAAAAAGTGAAATTTACTGGGATCAGTAAATCGAGCTGTTAATATATAAAAAAGTGCTGGCAAAGGAACTAATAAAATCAATAAAGCATGTAATGTTGGATTTGTTAATTGAGTGATGGCTATGATTCCATATGCATGTAAACTCCAATGTCCGATTAATATGACTACATTTCTTGGGACCACCAATGTTGTAATTATTAAGGAAGATACTGATTGATCCATTTTAACAGCAAAGTGGGCAGCACAAGAAATTACTGATAAAATCACTATTAAATAGGGGAATGAATAATCTGAAACAAGGAAAAAATACATCATATGCAAAATGCAGGGTAAAATTAATTTAAAAAAATTCAAATGGACGGTGGTGGTGCACTCGAAATGAAATAATTTTGGTATATTTGGATTCTATGAAAAATTTTATGTAGAAAACATGCATTTAGATCATATTTTAAAAAAAACGAAACAATTTTTTACATTAAAATACAATTTTTAGAAAAATGGCCAAAAATGATAACAAAAACTTACAATTGTTTGCAAAAAAATCAGGTTTTGACTTTTTTATGTCGAAAATTATGGGAATCAAGTTTTATTTGGGAGCATGAATCGGTAAAGAAAAAAGAACATAACCCAGACTTGACCTGGATGACTTAGACGTTTATGAAAATCAAAAAGGTGGGTGAAAGCGTATATAATAAAATTTCTTGTTGAATTAAACTTTAAAATGAAATATTTATAAATAAATTGTAAATACTTACACAAAAGGCCTCCAATTAAAGCATGTATTAATGTTAATATTGGTAAAAAGTACATAGCGGCATATATTGACATTTTACTTTGCCTTGGCAAATATTTTCTACAAACCCATGGCCTTATTAATAACATAATTAATAAAGAATATGCATAAAAAATAAAAACGACAGTATACCTAAAATATAAGAAATATTCTTTATTATTTTAGTTTATAATAATATAATTCAAACAGACATTTTAAGAAATTAGTTTTAAGTTACTTACAACGGATACACTGCTTCTTGAGTACAATGTATTTCTTGTTCATAATTTGGAGAAGGATTATGTAGCAATGAATACCAATCTGAAAGACTTCTTACGCTGCAACTTGTTATATTTAATGTGCCCAAAGGTTCTATACAAAGCAAAGTGAATACAGACGCCAATAATATCTCAATAAATGCGGTAAAATGTAAAACCAGCACATCTTTGTTAAAACTAAAATCAAGATAAATAGATAAAGTTTATTGGTGCACATTTGGACAATTAATATTCATTTGGTTGCCAGACAATGTAAATATGCATAAAAATAAACAACTTTTAAAATTTTTATGATGAATTATACTTACGATCTTTTCATTGCAACCATATCAATAAAAAACCAATGCAAAACTAGTGCAAGTAATACCATAAATCCCATATATAACCAATCATAAAATATTGGGGTGTCCTTACATGGTTCGCATAAAAAATTAAAACTTTCATTTCTTCTGAATCCTCTAGGGCAAGCCCCGCAGGTGCTTAATTCATTATTGTCTAACAAAATCCTGCCACAATATCTCCCAGGGCAAGACATTTTAAATTTTAAACTTATTGTTATGACATTTATTTTCTAGGTTAGGATTGTTACGATAGAATTTGACATACGAAAAGATTTCCATGCGTCGTTGCCAAATATATGTTAATATAGTATTTATAAAAAGAAAAGAAAAAATTACTAATTCTTTTTAGCATTTTCACATCCATTTCAATATAAATTTTGAACAAAACTAAAAAATCTTCTTACTTTATATATGTTTACGTCTGATCCTAAAAGGAATCATCATTTTAAAATAGTTTTAAAATGTAAATTCAAAATCTCAGTTTCTTTAATATTTATATTTAAAATCAATTAGTTTAATCAATTTTCTTTAAAATCATGGACAGGTTTTGTAATGTGTAAGACTTACCCCCGATCTATCTTGAAACACAAACTTAAAAGAATGAATAAAGAATTTTAAATTGAACCAATGAAAAATATGTTGTTAGGAAAAGAAGAGTTCAAGAAAAATGAAGTATTCGTCAAGAAGAGGACAATCTAATTTTTTATTTGCTAATATTATGTTAGTTTATAGAAAGATGTTCACGAATTCCATTTGTATAAATTTACATATGAAAAAATGTTAATTAGATATAAAAAGCTATTCCATAATATAATAATAGTGAGTTAATTTGTAAAATTAAGAATCATATATAAATTTGATTTTGAAAAAGTCGATTTAATTTAGGTAATGTTAAAATGATTTTGAAAGATTTTAAGTGAATTCGGCAACGTTGCGTGTCAAAAATAATAATGGCGTTTGATAAAATATTCAATGGTAAGAAGTTTTGTCATTTGTGCAAACGCTGGTTCCTGATTGGTTGATCCAAGATAATATTGAAATCTAATTGGACGACGTGAGACAACTGACTGCTCACTGTTATTTTTCGTGTAAAATTCTTTGGTCGTACCCTTCGTTAAAGAACATAAAAAATTATCTGGTGAATTTTGGTAGAGTTATGAAAAAAATTGATTAAGTTTAGAAATCGGCTTTTGGTTAAAGTTGACGGTCTCTGGTGAATGCGTGCAGAGTTTGTATTGATCAGCGCAGTATCCCCCATCTATTTTCAGCCCTAGGTACTTACGGCATCGGGTCGGAATAGCGTGCGTAAATCGTCGTGGAAAACGCAAATTGCAGTCGGAAAATAGTGTCGAATGTGTATTTAGTGCGGGCCCCCGTTTGTATTGTGGCGTGTGAAGTGGCCTGGTCGAACTATTGGCTGGGATGGTGTGAGGGCGGAAGATGTATTTATGCGGTTGTGAGCAGCTGATGGCGGGCGAAAATACCACTTCTTATTCATTTCGTTTACCTGTTTAGTGAGCTTTAAGTGTAATCACCGCACCTAGGAAGGTGTCCTAATATTCCAAAAAGAGCGTCAAACGTACAGACGGAGCCAGACATAGCCCTCTGTCAATTGAACGCGGACCTAACCGTTACCAGTGTGTGTGTTTGGGCGTGCACTCTGAACCCGTCAGACGGACAGACGTGCAGATAACGGATTTACCGTGGCCCCCTGGATGATGCATGCCTGACGGAGCCCCGCTACACGAACAGCCAGGCCCCAAAAAGCACTATTTCATTGATACCAGGTGTTTGACATGTTAGCACCCCCTGTGGAATAATTCGCATAATAACCTAGTGAATAACAAAACCTCACAATCCACCACAAAAAAAACAAAAAATTTCGACAGATATCCGGCTCGTTTGTGTATCGGTGAAGCAACACCAATTGGATCTCCAACAATGTCGACGACGTTCGTCGACAGAATTGACCCGTTTGCAAAGCGGTCCCTCAAAAAGAAAACGAAAAAATCGCAGGGAAGTTCGCGGTATAGAAACTCGCAGGATGTCGAACTTCAGCCTCTACCACCACTTAAAGGTAAGCACAAGGCATTTCCTTTTTTTTCCAATGACCCCCTTGACCTAGCACAAAAACCTGTACTATACTCCACACGATCAATTCAAATCTGAATCGATTGTTTCTATTCCATTCCGAATCTTTCCTTCCCATCATATTTTTCTCGCGCATCAATTACGCAACGTTTGCAAGATTACGTTTTCATTCTTCCTCCCATTATTTACGACCGAACGATTAAAAATCGATGTGGTAGTTAAACCACACGATTATTCAATCAACCAACTTCTGGACCACATGTCGCATATTTTTTTCCTCTTTTTTGAGGGCTCTCACCTCCGTGCTAATCTATCAATTTGACAAAGTGCAGATTCTGTCGTAAGTAACTTAACAGAGGCCGATTATTGTGGGTCGTTCTGAATGCCAATAATTGAAGGCGATTCTCTTTTTATTGAGCTTGGAATATGATTATTGACAAATTAGGCAATGACGTTTAATCACGTCACATGAAACTTGTTTTAATTGTAATCTAATGGTGTTGAGTCTCCCCTCCCCCATATTATATCCTCCCCCTTTAAAACAGAACCAAAAATAATATTGCAAGTTTGTAAGATTTTCTCTTTAGATCACTTGACATTTTTTTTTAATTAACTCGAACTAGATAATACTGGTGATTATTATATAATTAAGGGGCAGGGTTCAAGTTATAATTCCTGCCACGAATGAGTTAATTTTTTTTAATGAACTTGGATATTTTTTTACTGGGGCCAATTCAAAAAAATAAATTAATTCAATTTTGACGAGTGATAAGCAGTTCATGCTTGGAGAGGGTGTGTGCTCAGCTTTTTATTTACCTATCCTTAGGTGTTTAAGCCGGTGATAACAGAATGAGCTTTTTAATTAGTCGATCTAGATGGTGTAAAAGCAAAAAATCAAAATAAAGAAGGTATGCCTGAAGTTGGATTATAGAACTGTCAGTTTTTCTCGACCTGTTTCTTCCGGTCGCCTGGATCTGACAATTCCATCATTCAATTCTTTTGTAGGCACCTTTATATAATATTTCATGGATAACAAAATGCTGTAATGAAGTAATTATGATTATGTTGCCAATATGTAGAACATTACCTTTTCAAAGTTGGAATCTAATTCTATTTTATTTAAATCACTTGTATCCACGGACCGCATGTGGCTCTCGGAGGCCTGTGCGGCCCGTGGAAGCATTTTGGAAATACATATAGAAGTTAATGGGAAAGTACAAAAATCCGACCCAAAACACCTTTCTTCTCGAGCTTTAAAACACTATATTCCAGGTAATTCTAAGTTTCACGTTTCCCGAAAAAAAAAGCGACAAAGTTAACGCGACAGACATATAAATTATAATTTTTCTGAAATCGTAGTTGGTAGCATAATTTAAATTAGAAAATACACAGAAAAAATGTTTAAATTAATAATTTGAACAACACAAAATTTTTTTTATTACTCGCATGACTATTCCTCTTGACTATCACCACGAAGAATTAACTTCGTACTCGTAACAAAAAATATCATTTTAGTGTCTAGGTGTATAAAAATGTAATTTTCGTAACAAGAGAGGAAAACAACAAATATCGAGCGAGTACTAATTAGATTCACGAGGGCGGAGCGAAGCGCAGCCCTAGTGAATCTAAAGCACGAGCGAAGATATTTGAATTTTTCCTCGAGTTACGAACACTATTTTTAGGCGACCTAAATTAAATTATTTTGACGTTTCAAAATTGTTATTTTTTTGAATCACCAAATATCAAGTTAAAAGGCAAGTATGTTGGTTGCTAAGGACAACATTATGATATGTCAACTATTGAGATAAATTCATATCGTAACTGTTTTGATAATTCAAACTTTCACGCATAGGTGGTAGTTATGATTATGCGTCGTTTTCGAGACAGGTCGCCTAAAAAAACTATTTTATAATAGTATTTTCTTGAATAAATTGCATAACGAAAAATTTTAAGGCATGGATGCATGTTTAGAAAACGAACAGTAAGTCTTTACGTATGTTGGTCGCACTGCAAATGTTATGGGTAAATTCAAAACAATTCAAATGTGTTTTTTTTCACACAATATAAGCAAGTAATATTTTTGCACACAATCACTTATAAATTGTAATTAAGATTAATTTTGATGCAGAACAATACTTTATTTACAATCTCCTCGATGATTTATCATCAATTATATATCTGCTTCACTTGACACAACACCAATCTGGCTGAATCTGACAGTGGTAATTACGTTGAATAAATTTAATACCAACACCGAAACCTAAAAAATCGAGTGTCATAATGAGCCTATTATGAAACCTGTTTGGGTTCATAATAAGTATGTTATGATTGTAAAGTAGAACAATTTTTGCGCCATAATTTTGAGTTATTTATCTCTTCTGTACTTAAATAATTAAAAAAAATAGAAAAGTTCATATTTTTGGATTGTATAGAGAGAAATTAGCGGAACGACAACAGAAACACATACATTTCTCAAAATATGTTTCCATTGTACTTTCGAGTTATTTTTAAGCTCTTCGAATACATTTTCGAGTTCTTCGGACCTGTAACCGTTTTCTGGAAAATCTAGGAAAACTGTAATGGACCTCGTACAAAACACACAGAAAAGTAATCCCAGTGGATTTGACTGAAGTTGTAGTACACCTCACACCATCTAGAATAAACTTCCATGTGGTACAAAGTCCCAAAATCAAAAGTTCCGAAGATACAGCTTCCCAAAATAATAACACGCAATTCTGTACTTCCAGTTGGTAAATTTCCATTTCCACTAATAAAGTAATGGAAAAATTTCTAACAAAGAAGCGAACAGTACAAGATGAAGAAAGGAAAGCGATAATAACCAGAAATGAAACATTGGAACAAAAGGAAGACGCCTTGACAAACAAGAAAAATGTGGAAGGAATAAGTATAACAATTGTAAACAACATGACAAAATAAGGTATAGCGAATTTTTTGGTATATTACATAAACTCAAGGTAAAATTACAGTTTTCTTGGATTTTCCAGCTTTTGTGATATTTATGTTTTTTTCTTTTGTCGTTCCGCTACTTTTCTTCTATACAATCTCTAAATCTGAATTTTCCGATATTTTTTTTTATTATTTGGAAACTTCAAGAGCGGAGGAAAATAGCTCGAAATTGCGGTGCAAATTTTTTTTTTATAAAAATTATGTTTTAGACTGTCTGGCGTTAACTTCCCTTGAAGTTAGTGCGACAAATAGATTTTCGCGTTTTTCGGGAAACGTGAAAACCTATGATTAACTTTTAAAGTTCGAAATTTGGCATAAGGCAATCTTTTTCATACTGCTTATTTGCCTCGTTAACTTCTTTGAACTTTCAAATTTTTGTATTGTGTAAGTTATATGAAAGATATTGTTGCTGCACCGTTGACATGTCCATGTTAATATACATGACTAAAGGTGTGTACATAAACATCGGAATACCGGTTTATTTATGCCTGAACCTTTGGACGACAGAGTTGTCAGTTTTTCTCTCATTGTTGGATCAAGTCGATAAGGATTAGGCGAGTTATCTTAGCCTTGCAAAATCAAGGTATCAAAACAATAAAAGCACAGGAAATTGGAGCTATTTTAGAGCTACTCAGCAGTATTTTCAAGTAATTTTCGTTTTTCATGAAATTTTGAAAAACGATTTGTAAATCTTAGAAAAAGTTGCTTAGCACAATGACCGGAAAATTAACACTGCACAAATAAAAAGAAATTTCGAGCATTTTAATATCGAACGGAAAGAGTTTTCTGCAAAACCCTTTTATTTTCTGGAAAATCGAAGAAAAAAGCGCTTTTTATTGTCAAAATAAAATTTCCTAATCTCAGGTGCATGAATTGGCACAGAATTTTTTAGTAAATTTCGAACTTCCCAATACTAATTTTTAGCTATCCCGAAGTTATTTGATGGAAAAAGATTTTTTCACGCTTACTTTTTAAAAAGTTAGCGAGAGATATTTGTAAAAAGTAAGAAAGCAATTTCAAGCTTGTCGAAAATCCAAAGTTTTGCTAGAAAATCGAAAACAAAAAACGCTTTTTATTGTTAAGATAATATTCTCTAAGCTCGGTGCAAATGTAATCGAGTACAACTGGAAGAAACAACAGTGCGGATTATGTGTATTTACGTGAGGATCATGCAACTCCTCGATTAATGTTATCCAAAGCTCTAATTCCGGGTAGGTATATGATAAATTTTCCTTTGTTTTTCATGACAAATTTCTGGCTGATGATCTTCAAATTTACCAATTTTATCCTTTTTTATTTATTTTTTTCACTTTCTGTGATTTTTGTACCACTGGTGAATTGATAATATTCGTTTTAAATTTTTTGACATGTGGTAACCTATAAATTGTAATTCAAGATCACTTTCTCATTCAATTTGATAATTCGATAAAAATAGGTAAAAAGTACATGCCGTACCGTTTGGTTTAATTGTAATCTAGACAATTAAAAGAAAATAATTGAACAGTTCTTCAAAAAGATCGTGCGTGTTCATTAATTTTCTCCGTTCATCCTACGATTTTGTTTATGTAATGCTATCGCCGGTTTATAGGTTAAACGTACTATTATAGTCATTTAGATTGTACTTTTAAGCATCTGTGGGTTACAGTAACAATAGGTTGCTCCTCTATGTGGAGGCGTGCACAATTTTTATATGTATTGCTATTGCTAATTTTTACACATTAAAAATCTTTATACTGCAATTCATATTTCAAATTGCACATGGTTGCTTTAAACTGAAAGTGCAATTAATCATTACATATACGGATCATCAGAAATCATATGCTAAAATTTCGTATCTGTTTACCCTTGTTTACTATTTTACAAGTAATTTATATGAGAATAAATGCAGCAAATTTTTGGCCACTTAGTAAGAATGAAGGTGAAATTAAGAATTGAAAGAAAACGTTTTGTAATAAAAAATGTGAGAAAACATGAAATTTCTGCAGCGAATTGATAATGTACAATAATATAAAACGAGTGTGCGCTGATGCATATATGACGCGTCAGAAACCTCGCAATAACACTGTTCCAAATTGCATAATATTGGAATTAAGAGGATTAAGCACTCACTACTGAAGATAAACAAGTGCATTTGTTTGTTTTAAAATTGCAAATATAAACAAATGTTATTGATTTTTCATGATTAATTAACACGTTTATTTGCTTCTCTCTATATGGAACTTTGGAAACTGGTGTATTTCTAGAATTTAAAATGTTAGATTTTAAATAAATAACATTTTCATAAAAAAAAGTTGTAGCTCGTAAAATAAAAACCAAATGCGATTAAAAAGACACAAACAGAACCCATTTTCTGTTCTGTAATAACATAAAATAATAAAAAAGTGGAAAAAAAAATTTATGCAAAAGTATTGCAAATGTCGAACAGACATGGCGGAGAAATTGTTATTTTTTCGTTACTTCCACATAGCAATGTAGAAAAAGCAGACGGTGAATGGGCGTACTGCTTGGTAACATCTGCATATTATTTTAAAATGCATCACGATGGCTAATTTAACATTAATTTTTATTAAGAAGTAGAAAAATGTGGGAATTTGCATTACAAAATTCTAAAAACCTTCAAGATACATATCAAGTTATTACATTAAATGAACTTCTTGCTTTTGAAATTCATGCTGGAGAGCTTCCAGTTTGCGCAGGATTCGCTAAGTTTATTAGTCTTTCTGCCATAATCCCACACATATTCAATTGGCGAGAGATTGGGAAATTTGGGTGGCCAGTGTAAAAGATTGTCATGGGTCTCTTCGAACCGGCCTAGAAAAATCCTCGCCATTTTGCAATTGCTTGCACAGCATCCGTCATTTTGGTCTACAATTAATATTTATAGTCGCAAAATATTTTTATAATCAGAAATTTAAAAATATTCAGAACATATTTAATTTACAGCTTAATAACTCTATCACTTCTTTTATGTGCAAAATTCCTAATATTTTAACGTAGACTTTTTGATTAAATATATATGGGATGAAACGCTTTATTTATTTACAAGCAATAACTTTAATTCAAAATCTATTTGTTTCAGGAATTCTGTATTAAGAACATGATATTTAACAATCCTTTGGGGCCATCATACATTAGTTGTTGCTGCTATATTAACTTCCTAAAATATATTTGTAAATCTCAAAGGTATTCTGAGCTAGCAAATTAGAATTACTAAATTATTAAAATGTATTCCTGCTCTTTCGTGTAAGACTGCGAATTGAATATTACTTTACTTTATACCAACTTTATTTTTTATTACAGCTTGAAAAGTAACGTTTAATAAATAATAATGTATACGAATAATCAAATTATATTTTGTATCAATATCAAAATCAAAACATTTAGGCGGTTTCATCATTTTTATTGTGATAATTTGCATTTATCGATTTAAATAACTGGTATAGTTATCTAAAAAAAATTTGCCCCATTAAGTCGTGTTAAGTATGTGTGTAATAATGACTGAATTCATCACGTTCTATTTTGTCAAAAAGCTGCATTCATAACATCTTAAGTAGGAGTTTTTTTTTTTAATTAATTGTATTAACTAAGCCAAATGAGATATTTTTAAGTATGATTGAATGCATCTGAATTGTAAAAATTTTTTAATTAAACTGATATGACTTTCAAGTTGAAACAATTGTTATTAAAGTTATGAGATTATTTTAATAAAATAACTCATACGTTAAATAACAAATATTTTCGAGCCGGAAGGTGATTTTCATTATATATTTTTTCATTAACGGATGGAATGCATTTTATAGTTCGTCCGTGCATAAATACAAAAAAATTGTGAATAATGAATATTTGATATTTTCAAATATTTGAAATATTTCATATAGAGATGCAACGAAGTTCAAATATATTTCATATTTGAGAGTAAAATCAATAGCGAGCTCTACTTCATAACCGGATGAAGAGTAAAATTAAATACTAAATATACCCACCTACTTCATATTTGATCAAAGAGGAATGATATATGTTTAGTGAAGGTTAATTATGAACTGCATATATGCTGTATTTTACTATTAATAAACTAAATTAATATTGGACCTTAGTTAATTTTAAAATTTGAATTCCGTTATTGGACGAGTCGATTTATCGAAATCGAATTCGACTACGATTTAATATATTTAATTTTTTTTCCTTCTGGAAATTAGAGAGATTCCATTCATTAAAGCATTGAGTCTAAATAAGGAGCGATATCTAAGTCCAAAATTTAAACATTACAACTTTTGAGAAAAGTACTATTGAAGAGCTAGAAAATATTTGAAAATCCTGTACAAAGCGTTTTTTTAATAGTAAAAATTTTCAAAATTGGGGTCAAATCTTAGCACGACAAGCAGTTTTCTTCGATTTTCCAGAAAGCTCGAAAATACCATTAAAGAGCTCAAAAATAGCTCGAAATTCCTACAGAATTTGTTTTAAAAAATAGTTGATTTTTCAAAAGTTGTGATGCTTAAATTTTGGACCCGCGATATTTTATTGTAGGAAGTGGTAGGAATATTCTTGGAAATTTGACGCGTTTATCAGGCCAAAATACACTCGGGCTCATAAAATTTTTGGTAAAAATATAAACTTATCTCAAGTGGTTTATTATTAATATCTTGAGAATATAAGTTATATAAGTTTTTTCTTTTATCTGCTCCTATCCCTTGCGGCTACTCATTTAATCTATGATAAACCATTTGAGATTAGCTTATATTTTGATCACATTTTATTATGAATATAGAAGGGTTTTGCGGAAAACTGTTTCCACACGAAATTAGCTTGAAAAATGCACGAAATTTTTGTGCCTTTTTTCTACAGTGTTTATTTTCTAGACCTGTTTTTCTGTTATGGCCCAGTTAGTTTTCCTCTATAGAATCTGAAAATTTAAATTTCCATTTTTGTTTTTTTTTAATTATTTGGAAATTTTAAGAGCAAGGGAAGCAACTAGAAAATCATGTTTTATATGGAAATAAGATATTTCACTTTATAAAAAGTTAGCGAGAGATATTTGTGAAAACTATAGCAGAAAAAACTAATCATATCATAATTTCTAGCTCCAAGAAAACAATTTCGAGCTCGTAGAGCATACAGTTTTTCCGGAAAATCGAAAAAAAAAAAAACGCTTTTTATCGCTAAAACAATATTCTTTAAGCTCGGTGCAATTATAACTGATTTCTAATTGAGCTCCATACGTCTACTGTACCTACGGCTGCAGGTTGCTGTTATACTCCTAATCGGCATTTTTTAAAATTATTGTAATACAAAATATAGAATGTAGTTTTCAATGAGAAAATATGTGCGGAGAGCCGCAATTTATTTCAATTACTTCCGCATTAAAGATATTCATTCTTATCCATGAACATCTTCTTAGCATATGAAGTAATGTACAAATTACGCCGTGTTCTTAGGCAAAACTATAAATAGTGGTTTTTATAGTAGAATAAAATATACAAATACAGAGAGGAAATATTTCCCAGTTTCAAAAAATATAAAGGTTTTTTTAAATTTTTAATAGACCTTTTTTGTTATCCAGCAAATTCTGTTCAATTCGTCAATATTTAACTTTGCATGTTCTGTTTTCAATTTAAGGGAAATTTGATTTAATTTTTCAATTTTTCGATTGTGTATTTTGTGATTTTTTTAAAATATTTTTATTGATAGATATTCGTTATTCTTTTTTTTAACGACATATAAAAAATTGGTAATTTCAGAAAATCGAAAATTAGAAAGTCGGAAAATTAAAAAAAAAACTAATTAAAGTAAAATAAACTGACAATTGTAAAATTAGAGAACTGAAATGTAGAAAACTTTTTCGTTTTGATAAATTGAAAATTCGAAAAGTGTAAAGTGAGAATATTAAAAAATAAATATGTTTTCTCCGAAATAGGATACCGTACTCCTTCGATTTTAGTTAAGTAATAAGGGACGGTTTTACAATGCCGGTTTAAGAGGTAATATGTCGCTACCCCGGGAGTAAACACACATCTGTCATTTTACAACATCAGTCTACGAATAGTTTACGTAAATAGTGGTGTGGTGTAAGCCAGGGGTCAATTAATGTGGCCTGAATAGCTGGAGGTCGTGCGGTAAGACGGAGATTAACCTCAAAATGTTGCGGCATATTGGAATATAGAAATTACTAAGTTCAATATATTACAATTTCCAAAATAATTTTCTAGTGAATAATTTAATGCGCATCAAGAAATCAACATTCGCAAATTTTCAAAAATAACATTTCGCGCTAGATTATATTTTATTTACAAAATTGTTTTCCTGATATGAAATAAAAATAATTGTTAATAAAAAAAAAAAAAAAAAAATTGAAAAATGATTGCTGATTATGTTTTCACTAATTATATTTACGCACAAGAAGTTAACGCATGCAAATTGTAACTTATATGCGCATGTCAGATCCTTTACGATCTGGCGCATGTCAAAAAGCTACTTTTGTTACTAACTTGCGAATAACCGCAAAGGTAGCTATCCCGGGGATTATGCCTGTTTGTAATACGTTTGGCATTTACCCTTGGCTTTTATAATAGATTAAATTTTAGTTTGGTATTACTACCCTGAGGGTAAATGTAGCGTTTGTAAAACGGCTCTAAGAGTTGCAAACAGAACATGACCTTTTCATCTATAGACATCCACTCCGTTGCACAAACGGCAGTTAATTAATTTTAAACAAATAATAATTATGTATGTTCAAACTTAGCAACAACTGTTTTTGATGTTCGATTAACTTGAATAACGTTTGTGCAACCAAGAATTAGCTTGTTAAAAAATGTAAGATAAAGTGAACTTACGAACTACGTCATTCAGCGCCATCAACAAAACATTTTTATTTTCCACTATTTAAAAAAAGGTATATGTAATTTCATAACAAATTTTCATACATGAATAAATCGAATGCACACATTTTGAATCTTTTTTTTTTTAATTTTGGAGTATTATTTTATCTCCATTATTCAGCAGATGTATGTATTATAATAAATACAATTTGATAAATAAGTTTGAAATTTTTATTCAACAAATTCCTCATTTAAGCAAACCTGACAGGTTTGTTCATTTCATAAACGCCCCTCTATCAATATAATACAACCTACGGCATTTTGTCAGTATCATTTGGTGTCTATTATTTAATCAGGTTTTATTACTTTTACAATAATTGAATTTCATATTCATTTGTATCTCTCGGTATAACGCAATATTGATTTTTTGAGCGGCGTTGTATATAAAATAGATTTAAACGATTAAGAAGTCACTAGTATGTTTAAATAATTTATATATGTTTGCTTTATGATAAAGGACCTTAAAACGGCTGTACTAACAGCACATATTTAATCTTTTAATTTATTCATTTCATGTTTCATTTTTGATTCTTATTTTTTAAATACACAACACATTGTTAAAAAAATAATAGTGACCAGAATTAGGTAATATCAATTGCATATCAAGTCTCATTACATAATGAAATCATGTTGTTGTCATTTCCTAGTGTGTCTTGACGATTCTCCGGCACGTGCCTCTTTTTTTCCAGATATACTAAGATTATAAAAAGCAGCTGATTAAATTCCGTGTTTTGATTGGTTATTAGCAAAATTCTATTTATACGTGAGGCGAGGCACTCCTTTCATCGCCAGACGTGTCGGGCGAATCTGATTTTTCTGCAATTGCGAGAAATTGATAAAGTAGATCGCTTAACCTGAGCTGTTTCTTTTTTTTTCGCCCAGAAATCAACAAAAAGTACAGTTCCCTTTTCAAGAACTAATCATTCGAAGTAGTTCATTCAAAAACTATAAATCCTTAGTAACCCATTTAAAATGTTCTTCGATTATTTTATTATGCTCGAACCTCGGCGCTACCCATGAAAACGGAGCTTTAAGCCATAGCTATTTCATTTTACAACTTTTGATCCCTTGTTTTCTGTTCCATGTATATTTACTTAGTATTACGTGTTTCTGATTTAAAGCAAGTTTTTAAGCTAAAATCGATTTAATGTTGAGAATTTAATGCACATACTTTTCTCATAAAACGGCATTCGTTAAATTTCATAGGTATAAATTGGAAACCTTCTGGTTTACGTTCACTTTTGTAAAGAAGTATAACACCTGATTTTAATCTTACGAATATGCGATCTCGGTAATATTTTTTCATCAAAGAACCGAAAAAGTATTTAATTGATATAGCAATACACATTTTATTCTTTCTTCATTAGAAACGCAATAAAATATTTATGGTGATTTTGATCACCATAAACGTTTTATTGTGTTGTAAACAATTATGATACATATATTACATAAAATGCGAATTTAAACCAAGAATATGTATGGTAAAATTTTAAATTACCATTTTAAATACGATTGTAGTACTTTTAATTTAAACCGGAAGAACTTTATAATTTGTACAAATTGTAATTAACGATAAGGTACGATTAATTAATAAAAGAAATGTGATAGAACAAAGCTGTTTAAATAATTCTTCAATTAGAAAGAACTATCACAAAATAGATACGTTCCAAATAAATCAATTTAAAAATAGTTTTTGAGAAATATACGTGGCTATTAAATTATTATTATCGTTACAAATAGCCAATTATCTTACTTTTCTTGCTTTACATATTTTAACTTGACTGGTACGTCAAACGACGAGGAAGTACAAGTAGCTATTATGCAATCCATCGTACTGAAAGCAACCCCGAACCTTCAGGTTTCCGCACAGTAGTAATATTACATAGAGGTGTAAAGAGAAGAAGAAAGGACACTTTGAAAAATAGAAATATTTCAAAGAGAACATCAAAGGATGTAAAAATCAACAATGCAGATGTGTAACCTCCAATAACCATAAGCATGTAAAATACTCAACTGCATATAACAAGAAGGCACCAGACAATATCGAAAGCAGAACACGCGTATTACAATATTTCAATAGTAGTATTATGCGCAATATGTAAGAAGCACGTGAAAAATGGCTACTTTAATTTAAAAAGATTAATCCAGAAACTATTTGTGACATTAAATGCGTTTAAATTAAAAATTAATTTCGATATATATTTTTAATATCGTGATATTGGAAATTCAAGATTACAGATTTGTCGCTTTGTCAACCGAATAACTAAAACGAGTGACATATAATTTCATATTAAATTTAACATAATGGGCATTCTTCTAATCTCTTAGAAAATCCGCGGAAATAGGGTATAAAGAGTCTTCGCAATATGCTCTGGAAGTTATGATTTAATTTTCTCTTGCTCTTCCTAATAAAGCGCTCGACTCTTTTTAAAACATTTTACAACAAAAATAGTTTTAGTATATGTTTAAGGATATGAAATGAATTGTTTATAAAAAAAAATCAACAAGCAACAATCACATTTTTAATTTTCTTGAAGCAAATTTCACCAATAAAAAATAATTTTAAAATGAGGATGACACTGGCTATGTTATTCATAAATAAATTTAAAGTGGTTTAAGGATTTAAAGGCATGTAATGCAATAACACAATTTAATTAAAACTTACTTTAAATGTTTAGTAGAAAAAAGTTTCTTTTTACTTGGAAGGATTTAATTTAAATGCGCTTTACATTTGTAATCTTTCTTCAATTTTTTTGTAAAATGATGTATACATGTATTTCAGCATTTACCTCATGAGGTAAATACTGAAAAGTACTACGATTGGCAATTTCTATTGATTGGGATGCTTTTTAGTTTTTCAACCATTTTGGAATTTTCTTTATAATTTGATATTATTTAATAGTTATTTTTGTGTCAGAATCAATTACAGGTTTAGACCGGTAAAAAAGTTACCAACTGTGTTGGCATTACTTTTTAATAATGGCGGCTACATCTGTCAAAACTTTTAAACAAATACAAGCGACATTATTTTTGAGATAATTCAGTTTCTTTATTGTTAACTAACTATTTGTTAAAAATGTAAATACATTAAATTCTGTTTAAATTTAAATTTGTATGGTTGTTGCTCGAAAATTTTGTGAATCATATGGCCTGATACTGTTTTGCGAGTGCTGGCAAAATGTAAGTTTTGCAAGTGCTCGCAAAATGTAAGTTTTGCAAGTGCTCGCAAAATGTAAGTTTTAGGCCCAACGATTCAAATAATTATCGAAGATCGTGCGGCGAAAAACGAATACGAAAAAAAAAAAAAAATAGAAAAGAAAAATAAATAATGAACCACAAAAAGCGAAAACTAAACTCTCTTCTCCACATAATAATTAAAGGTGGTCAAGGGAGTTATTTTCCTTTTTTTTTCGTTATTTATTTTTTGCTATTCGGTTTCGTTTTTCGTTCCCAGATCTTTAATTTTTATTATTGCAGAACCACAGTTTTTTGAAAATTTTGATTCAAATAAAATTATTGTAACGCGAGAATTATAAAAAGTCATCTTGTAAAACGATCACAATTTGCTCAACAAAACGCGAAGCGTTGAGTTGCTCAAATGTGTTAGTTTTACAACTAGCATTTATAATTATATAATTCATTAATAAATTATTCAGAAAATGTGATATTTATGACGCCCAATACTGTCAACTAGTTCCTCTATGTTGCCAACTTCAAATCTTGAATTTTACCAAAAAAACAGTGCTACAAAGTATTACTTTATGCAACTGTTTTGGCCTAAAAACAGTGCTACAAAGTAATAATTGTATACACGAAACAGAAAAAAATATATTTTCTTTCTTGATTTCGCCATTGAAAATTATAATTTATTCCTTTTCCTCTTTTAGTAGCAGAATAAAAACCACCAATTTTTCATTGAACTAACGTTTCGGCGGTATTTATTCGGCCAAAACGTTGACTCAATAAAATCTTGTTCTTATACCTTTCTTTTAGTTTTAATTACTCTTAAGCTTAAAGAAAAACAAATCTAATATAATTTTCTTTTTGTTTCAGGTTAGCACAGTACACATTTCCCGTCATCATTTTGTTTTGCGGTAATGTACAATACATTAGTTATACATAATATTTAGTACAAAGACACGAGAGGTCGATAATAACCAATATATTTCTGATTATAATCGAATCTACTTTCGATTTTTAAAGAGCGAAGATTTTATCGTTAAGTAAAGGTAAATTTTTCATAAAAATATGGATTTTAAAAAAATAATATCGTTAACTGCAACATACAGTTGTAGATACTGAAAATTTTAATTACAAATTTGAAAACCTATTTAAACAGATTTTATGAACGAAATTTTCTTTGAACAATATTTTTTTGTATTAATCGGCCGAAAAAATAAATACGAATGATTTTATATTAATATCATAATAGAAGCAACTTATTACTTCATTTATTCGAAGCTTTAAAAGCTGTTATAACGAATCCCTTCATGTCTCTTTATTTTTCCTTACATTTTTGTAAGTCTTCTTCTATTTTTATAACCGTTTCGTATTTTTATTTAGAGATTATTTTATATTGCAGAATAATGTTTAAGTTAACAGGAGAAATTTGCATTTAAGAGACATTTGCATGAACTTTAAAAGCTTACTGGGATTATTTTGCTTAAAATATTTTAATATATATATTGATTGTTGAATAAACTTTTAAAGAAGTAAGGCATCTTGTTTTGAGAGGAAACGGAATATTTGACATTAGCTTACGTGAATTTTTCTTAATTAATTATTTCTTTATTAAAATTTGAACTTGCATAGTCCAGAAATTTCATTTGTGTATTTATTCTACAATTGAATAAAAATATTGCATGATACAGGAAGTAAATCATTCAATCATTGCTGTTAGCATCTTTTCCACTTATTTCATTTTCTTGTTTTAATATAAAGTCTGGTTTACACGCCACGTTTTATCTCCAGTCTTGTATGATTATACCAGATTTGTGAGATAAAACGTTACGTGTAGACGGGAAGTTGGACGATTATCATGAACAGACTGAGATTTGATAAACTTGCAAAAGGGGGTTGGGTTGGTGTTTTTGGTACAAGCAAGATGATTGTGATGCGTGTAGTAGCAAAATAAAATGGCAAAAGTTACAAAGTTAACGTTTTTTTTTCTTCAATTTTTTGAAGAAATATTGTTGATTTTGTTAGAATTTAAGATTGCAATGTAAAAACTTTCATGGCTACAAAAAAAAACGAAACTAGTCAAAAAACGAATTGTTAACAAAATGTTATGAATAATGATTTTCCAACAAATTTTGGTCGGTGTGAATCAGAGAAGTGTGTACATTATGGTCATACGTTCATCCGAGCTGTGAATTGGATCAGCGCCAGTAATTTTGATGTGCGGAGCATAATGGATTAGGAAAATAGCAGTGTATACGTGGACGGTCTGGTAGATATCACGTTAGTAACGCGACATAGTGGACTGAATTTCAACACAATAATCTCATCTAAAAGGAGAAAGGAACATAATTTTGAGGTACTAAAGGATACTAGGATTTTTTAGTACCGAGACTTTCCAGAACAAATTCTCCCGATAAAATGTATGAGAACAAGAGGTTGTCTAACGGCGATTTCGCTATAAATTTAGGGGGTGATGTAGCGTTAAAAAAGATATTTTCCTATAGAAAACATCATTCTAATCAGTTTTCGTTTTTTGTAATTTTTCCGAAAAATCCATATTTGACCTGCAAATGACAAATTTTGACATTTTAATGCATTTTCAAGACAAAAAGTCCGGTCATATTGGATCTACCATTTTCAATTTCAAATTTTTAACATCTGATTCATAATCAGCGACCCCAAAAACCCATAAATTTAGAATTTAAAGATATTTCATTGTTTTAGCGAGTGCGTAAAAAATTGCACAAATTAGCATATAAAATGCATCGAGGCATCTCCCATAGGTCCACTTTTGTAAAAAGTTTCCTTATAAAATTACAAAGATCCGTATGACGCTTACTTTTCCATTTTCAAAAACTGCAAAATGCTTTATTTTTATGTTTGAATGGAACTGAAAAATTAGTTTGGTATTTGCTGGAGAAAACTGATTTATAAGATGAGAGTACTAAGATTTTATCAAAATTAATAAGTTTCATGATCATTAAAATAAGTCGTCAATTTCGGAAAACGCTGCCATCTAATCTCAAACGGTTTCCGTATCTGCGGAATTTCCTTTGTATTATTAAAAATACAATTTACACAGTTTCAAAACTTTTCACATTCATGCTTTTGCCATTCACACTAGCCTTTCATATTAAAACTCATTCAAAATAAATTGAGCACAACAAAAGATTTAAAACGCTTTATAAACATTTACGGTTAGTGCTGAATGTATGCAGTCAAAACTTTTAAAGTAGAATAAATCAATTGCATGCACTTTCTTTCATAAATCAAATAAAATAAAATTTATTGTTACGATATATTGATAGAAAAAGTACACGCAACATTTAAGTAGTGAATTAAAAATTTAAAAAAAAAATTGTATTATATTTGCAATATTTAAATAGCTACTTCGTAAATTTACTTTTTAAAATTTTTATTTGCAATTATAACATACTCATTATGAAACCCGTTTGGGTTTCATAATAACCTAATTATGGCACCCGAATTTTTACCTTTCTGTGTTGGTATTAAATTTTTGTCGCCGTCGGATTCAGTCAGATTGATGTTATGTCAAATGACGGAGTTTTAATTAATGATAAGTCATCGGGGAGATTGCAATTAAAGTATTGTTCTACATCAAAATTAATCTTAATTGCAATTTATATGTGACTGTGTGAAAAAACACCACTCGCTTGTATAAAATATCGGCTATGTCATATATGTACATAACCTATTTGAATTGTTTTGAATTTAACAGGTCACGTGTCAGTAACATTTGCATTGTTTATGGCAAACATATGTAAAAATCAACAAAAATTAATTTTAAATTATTTATCTAAATAAATATGGCATAACGATTTTTAAGGGCCACTTGTGCTTTGAAAACGCGCCGGGCGCACGTTTTCTAATCTCGCAAGCGTATCTTAAAATTTTTCGATATGCAATTTATTATGTAAACAACTATTTTCAAAATTAGGTAATTAAAATCATGTTTAACATATGAGAGCTCTGTTATAATTAATATAATTAGTTCAATTCATAAAATCATATTTTGTGTGGATTAATTCAATGAAAATTCGAGTTCCATGAATGCATGAATTAATTAGTAATAATTAATACAATTATTTCATTTCGCTTTGAAATTCGCATCATTAAAAGGACCGCGGATAAATTAAATGGAAATCGCATTTCGGTAAAACTTTCTGAAAATTTTGATGTAGGTCTATTCGATCAAAAATTTCCATGGACACGAGTCACATAAAAAGCTTATATTGTAGGAATTATTAAAATAGCATGAAATCACATATACAAAGCTAGGTGTGTAAGTGATGTAATGAGACTGGAAACGTAACGCAGCGTTGCCGGATGAATTTTTAATTTATCCTAAAAAAACCACAGAAAAAAACCCTAAAAATCACATAATCTCTGAAAAATACCCTAAAAGTTCGCACATAATAATTAAAAAAAAATACTTATAAACATATTTTTCAAGGAATATCGAAAATGTTAATACATATCAAAACCATTCTAGAATTCATACTTTCTTTCTTTCATATTCATTCACTACATATGAAATAAAAACATTTTATCATATAAATTCCATTTCTTTATGTGTTTTCATCGTTTTAGAATGCTTTTAAACAAGCAATGTAGAAACTATTTACTCATTTGAGATCCCAGAATCTTCGTTTACTTTCATAAAAAGCCCTAACATTTATTTATCCCGAAAACCTCTCAAAAACTCCTAAATGTAAGGTCAAAACCTTCCATCTGGCAACGCTGACGTATTGCTCGATCTGGCAACAATGGGGGTGGCAGTGCTTTTGAAGGGGAGGTAGGTGAATATATGATACGCTTTCAGTACGAGTTTGAATTTCCTAGAGCCATTTGCATGAGCAATTTTTTCGTGATAACAGTTTTTACTGTCGCGATTTACAAAATCTATTTCAACTTCGGAGTGCTGATTATTTTGGCATACTACTAAATGACATAAACAGAAAGTGTTTTGTTTTTCTGGGGTTTAACAATCTTAGAAGAGAGGCGATTGAAGGCCTTCACCTTCAAGAACAATAAAATTTTAAAATTAAAGTGAAGTGCGATATAAAAAATGCTGTCAGGTGCTTGTTATTATTATTTTTTTTTTTAAGAATTTCTTTATGCTTTTATAGTTTGCTATCGCAGAATACGTAATAATTCGTTTTGTTTAGAAGATAAGTCAAAAACATAGGATAAGATTATTTGAATCGGGTAATGAACAATCGGGGATAGTTACTGGACATGTGTAACACAGTGTTGTGCTGCTACAGTGACTTACAACCAGGCTGTGATGATGATGATGATTATTATTCCGGTACTGTTACCGAAGTTAAAATCTTTAAATCTTGTAGGACAGAAAGCCAGCTCACTGGCACCAGTATCTTGAATTCCTCCTTGGAGCTCCGATGCTCTGCTTTTCATCACTTTAGTAAAAGGTGTATGACGCGACGGCTTCATCATTTCGTACTGATAAATTTAATTCTGTTTTGTACGCAATTCGCACACATTTTAGTTTCCCCCGAATTCTGAAAATAAATAATAAATAAAACTAATAATATAAAGAAAAAAAAAAACGTTTTAATTTAAAACCAAAAACCCAATAACATAAGTGCGCTAGAATAATTTAATTGGTGGTGTAAATGATTGTGTCAGGTGAAATATCTTAGCTTTACAAAATACAGGAATTTCAATATTAGAACTTTTACTTGGAGATTCTGAAAAATTATTTATATAGCTTAGGAAAATTCTTTTAAAAACAAAATTAGAAAATAAACATTAAAAAAGGCATAGAAATTTCGAGTATTTTTTCAAGATAATTTCGAGTGGAAAGAGTTTTCCGTAAAACCTTTTTATTTTCCGGAAAATAGAAAAGAAAATACCTTTTGTCGTTAAGGTAAAATTCCCCAAGCTCGATGTAACATGTCAAAGAAGTTAACGAGGTAAGTAAACTATATGAAAAAACTGCCTTGAACCAAATTTCGAAGTAATTTCTACCTTTTAAACAGTATTTTTGAGCTAATTCTAAGTTTAATGTTTTCCGGAAAAACGCGAAAATCTGTTTGTCGCGCTAAATTTAATGGAAATTGAAGCGACGGTCTTATAAAATATAATTTTTACAGATAAATCTTTTTGTGCCACAATTTCGAGCTATTTTTCTTAAAGTTTTAAAATAATTTAAAAAATAAAAAATAAAATAGGAAAACTCAGATTTTTCAATTATTTAGAGGGGAGATAGCGGAACGGGAAAAATATTTTTTCATGGTAAGTTCGAGCTCCCCAAATATTTTTTCGAGATCTTCATACGTTTAACTATTTTCCGGATAACTGTAAATGTAACATGGGTAAAGTACGGAAAATTAAAAAAAAAGTGAAAAAACGTTTTTAGTTAGTAATTTCAAGCTACCTAAATATATTTTCGAGCCTTTCATACCTGCACCGTTTTCTGGAAAATTCAGGATAACTGTTTTAATACAGGATTATATATGCCGAAAATTGTCCTATTTTCTTTAATTATTTGGAAACTTTAATAGCAGAAGAAAATAGCTAGAAATTATAACCCGATTTTGTTTTAATTATATTTTATGACTATCGCGTTAACTTCCCTTAAAGATAGCGCGACAAACAGATATTCGCATTTTTCCGGGAAACGCGAAAACTTTGAAATAGCTCGAAAATACTCTTTAAAAGCTTAAAATTATCTCAAACTTTGGTAAGAGACAGGTTTTTTATATTGTTTATTTGTCTCGTTAGCTTCTTTGACCTAGGTACGGGTGTAACCGAGCACGAGTAAATTTCGAGCTTTCCAACAAAACTTCCGACGGTCCCTAAGTTTTACATTTTCTAGAAAAACTGGAAAAAAGTTTTTCCCCCTTACTTTGTAAAAAGTATAGAAGAAAAAAACTAATTACACCAAAATTTCGAGCTAGTCGGAAACGAAAAATTTTCCCGGGAAATCGGAAAAAATTAGCTTTGTAAGTTTAACAGTTAAGTGAAAGAAAATAGTATTTTATACAATAAACTACATAACAAAAAAATTTAAAGCAGGCTTGCAAGTTTAGAAAACGAGCGTCCCGGCGGGTTTTCTATAACACAAGTGCCTCATAAAATTTGTTATGCACGAATTGTATTTGATATTTTTTCTATTTTGCCCATATTAATTTCAATATATAATTAATTTAAAATTTTGTTATTGACACGCACCATGTTAAATTCAAAACAATTCAAATAATTTATGTACATATGTGGCACTACCGAAACTTTATACAAGTAAGTAATATTTTTTCACACAATCACTTATAAATTGTAATTAAGATGAATTTTGATGCAGAACAATACCTTATTTGCAATCTCTCCGATGAGTTATCATCTAAATGTCCGTCTAATTTAGCACAACATTAATCTGACAGTGAAAATAGCGTAGAATAAATTTAATACCAACACCGAAACGAAAAAATCGTCGTCCCATAATGAGGCTATTATGAAACCCATTTGGGTGATTGCAAAGTAGAAAAAATATATTATTTCAATCAATACGGGTATCATAATTTTGAGCTGTAAGAAAACAATTTCGAACTTGTTGAATATTCAAAATTTTTCCGGAAAATAGCAAAAAACGTATTTTATTGTTAAGATAATAAACCTTATGTTTGATGCAAATGTAACCGAGCACATTGGGAAAAAGCAATTGGTAAAAAATCAGAAAATAGTGTTTTCACGCTTACTTTTTAAAAAGATAGCGAGAGATATTTATAAGCAACATAACAGAAGATATGCTTCTGATATTATTCCCTAGATTTGTGTACATGTAGCCGAGTACAACAGGAACAAGAAATTGGCATTTCGAGCTTTTTTCTGGAATACTATATTGTTTTATGAAAAATCGGAAAAATTATTTTCAATATATTGAATTACGTGTAATAGAAAGTAATTACACACAAATAAAAAATTAAAAATTTTGAGCCCGAAAGTAATTATATTCCTGTAACTCGAAATTATAGTACATATTAGTTTTTTTTCTTCTAGACTTTTTCATACATCTCTCCCGTAACTTTTTAAAAAGTAAGCGTAAAAAATCTACTTTCCCCGTTTTATCTGGAAAATGTGAAACTTTTCAACAGCTGGAAATTGCTGTTGGAAAGCCCAAAATTCCTGTGACATTCCTTGGGATCTATTACAGGTGCACCGAGCTTAGAGAATATCATCTTAACGATAAAAAGCATTTTTTTTTTTGATTTTCCGGAAATTAAAAAGGTTTTGCCGAATATTATTTCCATCCCAAATTATCTTGAAAAATGCATGAAATACCTGTGGCTTTTGTTTTTACTTTCCGCGCACTACTGTATAAGGAAAGTACTATGTAATCGTGATAAAAATCGACTTCGAGATTTTGACTGATTTTAGTATTTTGAGGTTCCGTGAACACGTTTAGGTTATTTTCGCGATGATATCTGTCTGTACGTGTGTTTGGTAAGTATGTACATAGGTTTGGTAAGCTTTAAAATAGTTCAAAATTCCAGTACTTTTAGTTTCTCAATACCTTAATTTTACAAAACTAAGTTAATTAATTCACCGCACATTCACTCCATGTCACCATTAGTTTAGTGTGCTATGGCGTTGAAACAGTATTCGGTGCCGGTACCATTGTTTGGGCACACCAATTTTTTAGTACCTATATCATCAACATATCATTTTTACAGATGATTGTGTTTTAGATGCATGCGCATCTAAATTTGTGTAAATTAATTTGAACGGGTTATAATTATGTTGATCTTTGTGACTACATTGGGTTTTCATTCATATTAATATTTGTTATGTATGCATATTTATATAATTAACAGTTCTTTCTTGTCACAATAACAATTTTATTTCACCAATTTTTATTGCGATTTTATTGATTTGCATTTTTGTTCAAGGGCAAAATATACGCGAGCAATTTGTTATGGTTTCTGAATATACATATATTTTATTCATATTTTTAAGAGCCACCTGTTACTTTTAAAACGGACTATTATTCTATTGATTTATTTCTTATGCCTCGAATATAAATAAAATGTAAGCAAAACGACTTGAATCCTGGTTATATAGGATAACTTATATTGTTATATATCATTTTTATAGAGTTCACTTCTATTTCTATGCAAAAATATCACGAGATTTAAAAATTATTTGAAAGCTACAAATGCAAGAAGGCAATTTAAAAATGCCGTCTTTTCAAGCATCATAAGCAAGTCGTTTAAATAAATAAATAAAACGGTAAAATTCAATTTTTGAAATGTCAACTTTCAATTCGCACTTGAGTGATTTTTCTTTTCTATTTGAAAAGATAAAAAGAAAAAAATCCTATGCATGTAGGTTACACAACATTAACTGTTTACTCATTATAATATTCTTTTCTTCATATAGGGGGGATATTGTATTCGATTTCTCTTAATTGATTATAAATATTTGAGCATTGGAAATAAAACAAGTTTCTATAATAAGATGAACATCGAGGATGATGATATGACTGTAATAGGAAAAGATACGAATTTTCTAATATTTTTTCTAAGTTTCATTTTTAACTGATTTTTTTATTAAGACTATTTATTTTTGATTGATGAATGAGTCTAATCAAGTGACTATAAAATTAATTAAGCAAGTTTGAAAGATTCACAATTAATCGTGAGATCAACAGGTACGCAACAGGCGCAAGTTCTGTCCATTTAAAATGTAAATTGAGAAATTTAAAAAAGCCAGCTGCCGGTTTACACCCGAGAGCTTCTTAACAAAATTTGCGATTTTTCTAACTGACAAATTGTATACACGTGATATTTTATAACTAACATTATAAACATGGCGCATCGATAATTTCGGATATTATTTTGGACGAAAAAGTTCGCATAAGCATTCAATTCCGATCCTATAAAACATATCAAGTTAAAAGGTTGCAAATAACAATGTGTTATATCTCACAGACTATATTGATCCTTCGCTCTGCTTCATAAAATTTTATATTCAAGTATAGTTTAATATTCACAATTTAATTACTGTTTATTTGTAACTTTAGTTCATCCGATTAAAACAGAAATCCTCAAAATGCATCAGCTACCATTAAATTGAATTTAAAGCTAATTTGATTTTGTTTTTTTAACAATTTATTCTTATTTTGAATTTGTTTGGTGCCCAATTGATATTTTTATACACAATTTGAAATTATTATTTTCAATTGGAATTTGTTAATTATTAAAATGAAATTGATTAGTTTCAATTTGAACTTGAAAGGGTGACTGATGAGAAACCTCACACTTTAAGACAAACAGGTATAGAGAAATAATCGAAATCGGCACTAAAATACGATTTTACGGATTATTTAGTGTTTTATCAGTTCAAATACAAAAAACATTGAGTAGAATCATCACTAATCGGAAAACATAAAATTGCAACACGAAACATACGAGGTCTGTTCAGAAAATAATCGAACTTTTTTTAACTTTGTTATTAATTTTACACACTTTTCCCATCTGTTATTCCATTTCGCGAAGTAACTCCTGCATAGCTTCATTTTAAATGGCCTTTAAGGCCTGTGGCGAATTTGCTTTAATATCGTCAAAATTTCATGATATGACCCAGCGAGGATTCAACTGACGACCGCTTTAAATTCGTGAAAACCATTAATAACAATTCGTACGACCCATAAAATCATCTCCCTCCATATGATTATTTCAAAAATTGAAACGTTTCTGTGCAAGTTTTCCCCAATAGAAAATCGCACATTTCAATAATTGCTATTAACACGTTGAACTCAGATAATATTACGAACACTAAATGAGATATCAATAATCCGAGAAAATGTGGCAATACCTCCAATTGTGTATCACTAAATATCTCCGTTGGTGCGTAATTCAAAATATTTAGTTATTTTCTGAACAGTCCTCGTGTGTAAGCCATTAACGCTTAACTGCAATATGTTTTGTTTCAAACCAGGATTTTTTAAAATTGTATAAATGAATAATGTATAGATTTCAGTTAAAATCAAATAAAATTATTTTTAGTACACGCATTACTAAAATAAAAGTAGAGATAATAGATCACAAATGTTTTATTTCTTAACGAAATAATTATAAAAATAAACTAGTAGAAGTTTTGTCAGAAAATTGATTTTTCTTCTTTTCATATCGTGAAATCGAAAATAATTGTCTAATTATATTTAATTATCAAGGACGTAATAAAGAATTTAACTAATTATAACCGTATTCGCTTCACTTATTTGGATCGATCTATCGCAGTTTACACATTCCAGTGGTATCGGATCGGTTTACCCATTCTACGAAATAATATCAGTCAAATCACTTCCAAGTAATCCTGTTTAATAAGGATAATGAGATCTAATAAATAACGTTTTTATTTAAGGTTGAGTATGAGTAATTTGATATTTAAAACTTAAATCAAATAAAAAAAAATTCAAGATCTGAATCTAATTTGACTTATATTAAGATATCAATCAAATTTTTTTTATTAATCTGTTATAATTGTTAGCAAATTTTTTTAAATATAATTTTAGAAATTTACTGATAAAAAAACCGTTTCTTCGTTTCTAACAGGTGGCAGCAGAAAACAATTTATTTCAACAAAGAAAAAATAAAATAATTATCAATTTTTTTTTAATGAAAAAATTTAAATATAGACATTCAAGTGAAAGAGCTACCTTAATTGAACATGGTTTGCAACAACAATATTGGTGCGTTTATTGTATGAGACATGTGTTGGGTTACTAGGAATGCTGTATTGGCTGAATTAAAATATGCTTGAAGGTTATCTTTTAAAAAGTGGAGAGGTTAATTGCGGAATAAATTCTCTAGGGGATACAATTACAAAGTCTCGTTGACGTCACACTAAATAATAGACAAATTATTTTGGATTCAGATCTATGGTTAGGGCAGGAAGTGCTATGAGCATATGCCAAGTGCCCAAGTAGTTAAGTATTCGCTTACATATTGAAATGTTGATCCGTGCATTGCTTTGAAGATGAATACAGCTTTACGGCAAAAAGGGTAAAATATCCTTAGTTCCGTATATGCTAGCTTAAAAAATATAATTGTTAATGTCAAAATTAGTCGGACAATTTTCCTCGTTAGTATTGTCGACAATCTTGTTAGGAAAATAGCATTGAAAAAAATATAAACCAAAATCTCTTAAGTAATGTCATATAATAATAGGTATAGTAAAGCATCGGGTGGATAAGGCGCGAGTTATAGCACGAGTCCATATTTATAAAACGAGTAGCGACGGCCATGAGTATGGCTGACTTCTATAAAGGAGTGCCATAATAGCCTTATTAACGAGTTCTTTATACTACTTTTTCTCCTTTGTATTTTTTTGCCATTTTTAAATGAATATTAAAATAAAAAAGGTAATTTTGTGGCACTTGGTAGAACAAATTTCATTTGTGACATTTTATACTGAATTCAAATTAATTTTCATATTATCTGCAATTAATAATTAATGAAAACCTTCTTATCGTATTAAAAATGAAAGATTATTTCAAAAGTTTGAAAATTGGTGCAAGGAAAATAAAATTGACGATGACATCAATAAAATTAACTCGCGCACGTTGAATTGGAAAGTAATACATAGATTTAAACTATCCACATTGTTTTCAATAAAATATTGAGACACTTAACTTATTTGGTATTAATTTAAATATCTTGGGTCACAGTCACATTTATTAATAATTAATTTAAACTAAAAACATTTATAGTTCCGTTTTTATGTTTACGGGAATTTCTGTCACTCACCGACATTATATTTATTTACATTTATTTCAGTACTTTCAATCTTGAATCAGTAAATAAAACTAATTTCGAAACACAAAAAACTAGTTTGAGTGTAAAAAAAAAAAAAAATGATTTCATCACTAAATCAGAAAAAAATACTCTTCTATTTCTAATTCAGGCTTCAAAGTTGACAATTAAACTTACTGATGCGTCAAATCACTTACTAACATTAATTAAATATAGCCATAAAGAAGTGTATGTTTGGTAGTTAAGCTCACTCACCTGGCTGAAGGAAACTTATCAATTAGGTACTTCATATTCATTGCACGATCCTCATTCAGAGTAGGGAAAGTTCGTTTTGATAATATTTTTACATCGGTTCGACAATACTTCGTACATTTTATTGCAAAAGTAAATTTTATATAAGTCACCAAAAGGAATTGAAAGAAAACGGTGTTAGTTTTTTAAGGTCCACGATCTTATTAAAATGCATCTAACGTTTTCCAATTGATTTATTACGATCGAACCCCTTGTTGACTTTTATTCCTTCAGGATACCCCGTTTTGGCACGTTACAAATTTTATGAGACTTGTAATTAATTATTACGTTAGCTAGTTTGATATTGGCGTTGATAAATTATGGCCGTCGATTATAATTTTTTCATTGGACATTAATTATTGTTTGTGCAAACGCCTCCTGTGATCGCGCATTTAAAACATGGCAGCCGGTGCGTAGACATGTCCCCTACGGTTTGTGAAATAAAATTAGGACATATTTCGCTAGGAATGTGTTATGTCTCGTCTACTTTAAAACTAGAAAATTTTAAAAGATCTGTATTTGATTACAAGTATGAATGGAAAAAGACGCGAGGAAGACAGTGCATCTTGAAAATATTGATTAATAAAACGTAGAAGGTTTAATTATATACATTCTTTCATTGTAATTAAATTTATTTGTAATTATAGGAGCTCTTATATAATTTAACGATGTGATTAAATATTTAATGAGAAATTGCTGTTAAGAGAAGTCGTTATGTTGTTGATAAGATGAATGCAACATTATCATTGGTGTCATTTTGATCAGTTACGAAATCAGCTGATCACGTGCTGCTTAATAATTTAAATTGAACTGTTTAATTTGCACGTACGACGTATGCTACATTTTATACATTTATTCCTATCACATATTATTTTTGTTTTTGTTGAATATTCATTAAAAAGAAATTAAACTTATTTATATTTTTATCAAGTTTTGTTTTTAAACTCCAAATTTACTGTAATCATGCAATTTTTCTTTTTGAAACTTACGCGTTAACTGCGTTATAATAATAGAAAAGTTGAAAGATTGGAATGTGAAAGAAATTCAGTTTCAAACTTCTCTATTTTCTTATCATTATGCAATTGCACGTTTATTAAAAAAAATATGTTTACTCTATTCTGAACTTTCTTCCTTTCCCAGAAATATTAACATATGTAAACATTCTCAAAGAAATTCCAAACATTACAAGGGGTGAACTTTCTCTTCTTTTAAACACTCCAGATTCATAAAATAAAAACAGTTTTCAATTGGAATTCAAGTATAATTTATTCCTTGTCAGGTTTGCAAAATATAGATCGTGGGATGTTTGCTGCATATTTGAGGTGAAAATTTTTAACACGCGCCGCTCGTGTAATGCACAACGTTACCGCAGCGCGCTCGTGTGTAAGTAAGAACGATATGACGTGCACGCTTAGATCTGTACGTATTTCATATCAGTTATTTAATAAACATTTAATCCAATATAAAATATCGCTTTTCACTTTTCGAATACTATTATGTAAATAAAGTATTGTAATAATGACAAAAATCGACTTCGAGATTTTGATTAATATTAACGTTCTCTGTATGTGTGCATGAATCGGACTCAAATTTTATGCACAGTTCATAGAACATAAAAGGAAGATCGCTGGTTATTTTGGGAAAAATCGCACTTCCAGTTTCTCCGGAACTTTTATTTTTTAAAGATTATTATAATGATTTTGTTTCATTTTTAGAAAGTACTTTTTACTTTAAGAATAACGCTTTTTGTTTTATTCATTTATTTTGAAAATCAACTGATTTATTAGCAATTTTATATTTTACGACGTCACTTCATTAGTTTAAGTAAAATTCTTTATTATTTTCACCCTGTATGTGCAACGTAACCCGCCTACGTAGTTAAATATCTACAATTTGATTTTACCATTTTATATATTTTTTTCAGGCTACAGATAAGCTATCGATGCTATTGACGACTTTAAAATTAATAAACAAGATAAAAATATTTATTAAAAAAAATCAGTATTTTTGTATTTCTAAGAGCCTTGAAAATCTCAATAGTTTCAAATAAAGATTTTAAATTATTTTTGTGTAGGGCGTTTGTAGTGATCTTTAAACATTTCCTTTTTATTTAGAAGTTTAAAATATCATTTTAAATTTTGCTCCGCAAGTTCAATTGCAAATGTTAAAGGTGGTTTAAATTGTCGTATATATGTACTTTGATGCAGTAATCTAATGGAGATGCTATTCCGATGGGACAACTGAAACGATTACAGTCGCACGACTCAAACAAATGCTATCGGAGCTGCGCGATGCCTTCAGGTCGCTTATTTAAATTTCAATCGTACGGCTTTTGATTCTGCAAATGTCAACAGAATACATCTTCTTAAGAAATAGACGAGTTACTTCTAACCAACCATCAACTAATTCCTTCGGATGCAAATGCTAGACATAGTTTGTACAGAAGTAAATTAAAATTGTACGATCTCTATATAAAAATTAATTCTTTTTTTATAAGGAATTATTTTTTGATTTAGTTGGAATAAAGAGTTTACAAATGTATTTCAAAATAGCAATTGGAACTTTTAATTAAGCGGTACGTGGAAAATACTAATTAATTATTCCAGAGAGAATTGAAAAAACATTTTCATTTTATACAGAGATGAGGATATCGATAAAAAATATTTGAATACACAATTGTAACGCTTGAACTTTACTAATATGGTTAAATACTTTATTAGAGCACATTTTTTTTCTGAAATATTCAAGTAAATAAAAAAACAACATTTTTTTCTTTCATTAATAATATGGTTGGAAAAAAATACGAAATTAAAAACATGCCCATTCAAATCAATCAAAATGTTGCAGTTGTGAAAATAAAAATGAAGCATAAAATAAGTTTTGATCATTCTTATTTGTAACATATTCATTAAAAAAAAAATGCAGCGTCTTAATTAAAAAAAGAAGTTTAAATTGTTGATTTTTGTTAATTTGACGCTCAATTAACATGTACAATACTGCATTTAAGCTTCTGTTGGGCATAATGATTTTAATAATAGGAAAAGCTTAAATTATTAATCAGTCATGCAGAATGTAACTTGCTATTGAAATAAATGGCAATGGTATATTGCACAAACTTTAGTGATGCAACCAACGTATTTGTGTAATAATTAATTATTGTGGAGTAGTTAGAAATGATTACATGGACATTTTACGCTATGGAATTTCCAAAATTAAAAATTTGCTACAGCGATCTTTTCTCAATTGGATAATAAATAAAAATATATTAAATTTCCACCTAAATTACGTTTAATTCTAAAAAAATTCATAAGTTTTGCAAAAAGTTTTTTTTTACATTGCTAATAATCTAAAATGTATATGCACGATGAAGCTACGGAATATCGTAAATGCAATTCAGATGTAAATAAAAAGGGATTGGATGGTAATCCTACATTCGGAGCTCCTCAACAACAATTACTGCAACTGTTGTCCCAATTTGCTGATTTTTTTTCTGGGACAACAACAGAGACTATAATGCTTTTGCAATTTTATCCGGAAATATTAGAGGGACAAAGGAAAACATTTACTTTAAACTTTTGGAGGTTGTAATTATCCAAAATACAATTAAAAGGTAAAGAATTTCAAAGTTTTGCATTTACATTTAAATTCAGACAATTTAAAATTCCCACCATGAATTTTAAGTTTAATATATATCAGTCTACTTTATAGATTAGTACATCATTAAAGTTTGGCGCAATTCCAACCATATATGGTGTGATGTATATGAAATTGATAATTTACAGATTAATTTATGACAGTACGATACAATTTAAATACAATTCTAACAAAATAATGATTGTGCAAAATATAAACGATTAATTTCGATACGATTACAATAAAACTCTATTTATAATTAATAAAATTGACTTAAATATATTTATAAATATTTGAATTTAGTAAATACACAGTAATCTATAAACACTTACCTGTAAAAAATTTCGGGAAGGTGGGTCTAAATGTCAATTGCAGAAGAAACAAGCGCCAAAATTCTAAATTTAATCTTTTAAAATGGTGGTACAGATGAGGTATCTGTAGGTCAAGAAGATTCTTATTTCTAAAATAAGAATCGGATCTATTTAATACACTAAGATTTTTGATGAGAATGGGCGCACGAGGAATCAAATTTAAATGCAAATAGAATATTTATATCATTTGTGATTTTTTTTTGTGTTTCTGTATTCTGCCACTACGAACACCAAGTGGCTTTCAAATTTGAAAAAATAAAGTAAAAATACGAAACTTGAAGCTCGTGTCATGTGAAACAAAATGGGGTAAGAGTTATTATAGATAAAATTATAACGAAAAGAGACGTGCATAGGAGAAAGGAACGTCGCGGCTGAAAAAATTTCGATTTCTTAGACTTCCACAAAAGGAATTCAGAGTAGCACTCAATAAAATTATAATAACCAACTTCGTTGCTAGCAGCTAGAATCGATAGAAAGCAAAAAAAAAACAATACCCGAAAAATTCTATATGAAAATCTCGGATTAAATTAATGATTTATTTGAAAAGAAGTCATACAGGTTTAACATATTTTTCCATACCGAAATGATACTAAGAATTTATTATATGCTTCAAATAAAAATATTTTTCTACTCTCTCGTGTATACTCCTGATTTTCGCAGAATTGACGGAACGGATAAATAGGCAATTTTACTAACTGAACGTATATGCAATCAAATCCGTTCAGTCACACAGAAACGGATGTGAAATTCGCAAATCGCAATTCTATTAAACGCGTAGTTACCAGATAACTTGATTTCTTGAAATGATACTTGTTGTGTATCAACCTAATTTCGTAAAGTAATCGGTCTTAACAAAAATTTTAAAACTTAATAATTTGTTTTTTTTTATAGAGGTCGCATGAAAAATACGCTTTACAATTTGATTATAAATCGCATGATTGAGCACTCCGCTTCTGACGTCTGCTTAACTTTATACACCTTTTCTACTCTCGATACTATTAAAATATCGGCTTCAAAAATTATTTTTCTAAACTGTTTTAATTTCAAATATACCTTACGTTTTACATAGACGATATGTATACTTGAGAGAAAAATAGCGTTCAAACTTCAAACGCATATCTCGAATGTAGAAGAAATAGGTTATGTAAATATTATCAAGTGTAATTTTCCATATAAAAAATTTACTACCTACATTACAAAACAAATCCAAAATTTAATGAGATATTTGTAGATTTGGAATATCTTAAAAAATATCCATATAAACCAATTATTTCCTTTTTCTGAGCGATCAAGATGATTAATTGCTCATGTTGTGTATATCATCAAATACTCTTAAATAAATAAATTATATTCATTTGATTAATACCGACTTGTTGATGAATACCCGAAATTCTCTTTCTGTGTCACAAAAAATCAATTATATTACCATGGCTACATGAAAATTTAACTTCTGTTGCACGTCATTTTTACGGACACATTTCTCGGTTTGTATTTATCACCCGCGAAAACATTAATACAAACATATAGAGCGCATTTTTCTTTAAAGTATGTATATACGTACTTTAAAAAGAATGGACGTTATGATAAATTAAATAAGACGGCTTTCAACAGAAAAGTATCAACCATTAAAATAACTTTTTTTTTTGAGTTGTAGCAGTGGATCCATAAACGTCTATCTTACTTTTGTTAATAAAGAATTTAGTAGGATAAATTCAATTTCCTTACTAATTATTCTCAAAATTTATAATAAAAAATAATTTAAGTAAACGGTTAAAAATATTTTTGCAGTGAAATTCAAGAATTTCAAATACACTTGATGTCCGGACTACCATTCAATTAGTTACGGTTTAACTTTGAATATGTTTAATGTTCTGACGATATTTATACGCCTGAAAATAACTAGTGTTGAATTAGTCATACAATTTCGTCCAAAATTACAATATTACAGAAACATCACTATAATATGTAATATGCAGATGTGAAACTGATTCATTTCTATAAATAGTGTAATAACATTTGATCATAGAAGTGTAACAATGCTGAATAATACCAATTTAAATTCGACGGAAATTGGATGATCAGGTATTGGGCAATATCGTATACCGCCCCAAAGCGCTTTGCGTAAATTCGCGCACTCTGCTTTACAATCGACGTTGCGCGCATAATCGTACGAGTTTTGGAGAGAAGGGGCCTCCAGTTCCCACACGTTCACATCTAATAGTCCTAATCCCCCGCAACTCATATTGGAATGGAGGCGTGGGCGGCCCTTTGGTTCAACATGAATGAGACAATTAAAGTCATAACTTTTATCCGACACCCGCTGTTGTTTATTCGGAGGAATTTATTAAGAGATGAAGATGGGATGATGAAATTACTAGCTACTTGTAACCCTCAAAATGGAAAAGCAACAAATGCATCGATCGCGAAATGTTTAAAAAGAAACTAAGCTGCTTCCTAATTTCCCAACTTTAACGGCAGAACATTTCATTCATGCCGGTTTATGTAATAAATATGACAAGGCCAGCAGGTGGATGTCTATACTCAACATGCGATTGAGTAGCTTACCAAGTACCCAATTATGCACTGATATTTACGTGATTGGAATCGCACTTTAAAGATTTTTATTGGCTCTAAATTTTTATAGCAACAAGATGGGAAATGTTATATTTGTCATAAAACGAATTGTTTTTGTTATTATATTATATATTGCAAAATTTAAATATATCACTTATTTTTACTTCCATAAAAGTGCTAATCTTTCAAAAATTTCTGCAGTACACATTTATACGTGGAATATTAGTGCAACACAATACAATTCCCTTATTGTGTGCTGCACTGAACATTAACTGCCTCCACATATTAGTTAGTAAACTATTCCGCACTGTTTGCAAACAAATATGCATGCAGACAAGTTGTCAACAGAATTCAAAACTCTCCAACTTGTTGGTTGAAAATCTCTTCCAATTCCGTATCGTTTCAAGCAGCGTAACAAAAACAAATTCATAGATTTAAAACTTTTTTCTCGTTGAAGATTTCAACTTTTTTTTTTGTTTCTCAGATGGCATTTTTTTATATCTAATCGCCAGAATTAGAATTTTTATTTCAAATATTTATTCTGTGATAGGATAGCTGAGGTGCATATTATTATTATTATTATTTGAAACCATCAAATTATTCCTTTAAACAATTAAAAAGTCCTAACATTAAAAAAACCAACCCAAAGACTTCATAAGCGCATTTTCAAATTGAAGTTATGCAACTACAAACAAAATTTATTTTTTGTGTCAGTTTTAGTTTATTTTGCTGTTTCAGAAAAAATAATAATAATTTTAACATATGAAATGCCATGTTTTACATAATCCAAGATTAATACAAAATTAATTAAATCTGCCATCAGCGAATTTAATCGCCTTATTCATCCAAGATTAAATTGAAATATTGTCAAAGCACTATAAACTGCATTCAATTTTATTTTATTTTTAGATTTCTCTGATAAAAAATTTCGTTTTTGCGTTTTTTTTTTCATAAAACATCCTCGGATCTTTTGTAAAAAACGCGCCATAAAAAAAATCTAAAGCTGGGTTTACATTGCGCGCAATTAATTCGCGAGACACTTTTCGCACAATGTAAACGTGTAACCTAAAGCGACACATATTGCGAGAAACAGTTTCGCGTGTAAATACTAGAAGATACAAGTATAAATATAATTGTTTCACTCGAACTGATGGCTCAGCTGAAATCAAGAAAAATTAGGAGAAATTTACGAGATATTAGAAATCATCAAGCCTCATTATATTGCAATTATAATTTTACATTTTGAAAGGTTTTAATTTTGCAAAGTTCCATATGTAATAGATTTATTTTTATTTTTTTATGAGCAATAAATATAAAAATTTCAAGATCAATATAAATGTCATTCCTTCATTTAAAAAATGTTATAAAACCAGTCACCATTAAATGTCAATCATATAAAACTTAATTTCATTTGAGTTAAATTTAATGAAACAATTTGTGAATGTAATTGAAGATTTACAATGCACACCTCTCCTGCATTTGACACAATCAAAACAGACTTCTGGGGTGTAAAGTGTTACCTTAGATTGTAAAATAAATCTCGGACCATTGATGCATTTATTTCGCATGCCTAAGATAAATGAACCGTACTTTTCATTCATCTAAAACATTGAGCGTATTTTTAAAAATAAATTTTCTCTTGTAAAGCGTGGATCGTACAATACAATTTCGTTCCTTAACTTTCATAAAAACTGCCCCTCCATTTTTATCTGTAACTGACAGAAACGAAGGCGTTACGATATTCATTCACACTTTGTTTTGGATTTCATAAGAATACGGTTACGCAAATACTAACAGTGGACACGTGCATCTTTAGGGAGGCGAGTGTTATAATAAAGCGAAAACCTGAAAATTTTTTCAATGTTCTGTACAATATTTTTTGTAAAAAGCAAAAATTTTCAATTAAACAAGTTTATATTTAAAAAAAACGTGATTTTAAGAACTAAAATTAAACAGAAATAATTACAGTTGCCTTTCATTGTATTTTTAATAAACATTTCTATTTATTATTTCTTTTTTCTCTGTAAAATTAATTTTGGCTTGGGTGGTATGTTCAGGACTTATTTAGATCATCAGTTGCATCACTAATGTCCCCTAAAAAACAAGTCCGAAAATTATGAATGTTCATAATAAGGTTCTGTGATATATTCGTACATAGGTGACGCCAATAACACTCCTGATATTTTAACAATTGATACATTTTTATCGTGGTTTTGTTGTTCTCCAATTTCATAAAGAAAATATTTACTGCTAATATTTTATTAAGATCAAGTTGATATTCGATATTGGTTTTTGTAACTTGTTTTTATTCAAACACGAAAAACATACTAACTAAATCTATATATCGACTAGTTCTAATGTAACTAACAATTCATAATAGATTTCAAAACCTATGCAATATTTAATTGTACCAATAAATAAATATTTTTAATTAACTAAATTATATCCCGCTAAATAAATATAAACATTGTCGGAATGGAAACTGTCTGTAAATATTATCCTTACAAAATAAATATTACTACATTTCAATTTTTTTTTTTAAATCTTATCTCGCGAATCTTGGAGAGAGTTACAGGATCAAAGAAATTTGAAATGTTTGGATTTAGTAATTCATCATAAAATTAATTCATGACGTGTAACTTGTAAAACTGTATTGACATTGATATCTTTTTTTTTCAGATGTGTCAACTTCGGAACAAGAGGATTTATTTATTAAAAAATTAAGACAATGCTGTGTGCCATTTGATTTTATGGATCCGGTGGCAGATTTAAAAGGCAAAGAAGTTAAACGTTGTACTCTTAATGAATTGGTAGATTATATAACGGGAGGACGGGGTGTGCTCACCGAAGCTGTTTACCCAGAAATTATTAAAATGGTAAATATTTATTTTATTATTTATTTTAATTGTTAATTATTAGCAATATTCATCGTAAAATTGTTGGGGAATTAACAAAAATTCGAAATAAAATACAAATTTAGTACGAAAACATTTCAAGTAAATTAAATGTTGATTAAAATGTACATATATGAAATATGAAAGCATATTAAGCGTATACAAATTGCGCGCTGGATTTAATTGAACGTATTAATTAATTTGTCGATTCCCAATATTATTTTGTTAAATTCAAAACAAAATTACATATTTGATATTTTCATTATGTATGATATGCGAATAATTTTTTTTTCTGGCTTTTTAAATTCACAAATGATTTTTGAATTAAATATCTAGGCAAAAAGAAAACTCACTGAGCTTAAAAAAGTTTTTTTTTTTATTAAACTTGCATTATAGTTTTGAATACAAAAAAAAACTGAAAAAGGATGTGCGCTCACACGTCGTGCTCTTAAACCCGTTGTGTGTGCTTTAAAGGCTTAATTACTTGTATTATAATATAATTTTTGCCCGTGGGTCACAGTCTGCAAGATTAGTTTTTCCAGTAAACCAATAAATTTTGTTAAATTTGTCAAATAATCTATTTCGAAGAGAAGTAGCACAAAATTTTGATCAATTTTCAAATGCATTTAATAAAATTGTGTTTCAAATACCATAGTACATCGATATTCCACATTAGTACTTTGGAAAAAAAAGACTTATACCATATACATATAGGAAATTTGTTATTTTTGATAAACACGAAGATGGCTTGCTTCATACTGAACTCGTGACGCAGATCGGATTCAAACATCATGGAAACATGAGGAATTGACTTTTTCTGCTGATCGTTTATTTATTGTTTTCATTAATACATAAAAATTATACTTTAATGAGGTCTATCGACGATCAATTTTCCATAAACGGATGATTTTTACAACCAATCAACTTTGTTCTTATGTATAAACACAGCTAGTTACAAGGGATCTCCTTTCATAGAATTTGAGAAGCAGCGACTAGAAAACATTTTTTTTTATATTTCTCAGAGCTTTAATCATGGTAATTAAATTCCTCATGCATACATTAATGGATGTCATTGCTGTAATGTGAGATATCACCTACGCACAGTATTGTCGATTTTAACACGTCTAAAAATAAATAATTGAAACTTTTAAATATCACAAAATCGGAATTTGTAGAATATATTTACCAATCTTTGAACACCCTCGCAATTTAAATTCTAATGCAACAATATATTACCCTACGGAAAATTGTGTTATTGCATAATTATATTATGCCAAGGAACGATTTGATCTTGACAATTTTCAATTAGATTGTCAATTCGAAATTAAAATATCCTGAGACGTGCATTGAAAGTTATTTTGTCAAATGAATTGGACTACAAGTGCTCTTGATACTTGCCGACATTTTTATTGTATTAAATGTTAAAATTTTTTGTTCATATCCATTTCCTGCATTTAATGACAAAAGTTAAAAAAAATTTATTCTAATGATTTCTTGAAAAAATCTAAAAGTCTGAAAAGTATCTTTCAAGAAAATTGCAATGTCGTAATATAAAAAAAAAAATTAAAAAAGAATGCATCTGTTGGAATATCGAAAATTATATAACCGTTTCTTTTTTTATCGAGAATAGATGACTCCTTGCAACCGGTGCACAGACCTTTCAAGTAATGCTGCTTCAATTGACATGTGGTGACGCACATTCCGGCTTGCAATTGTTTTAAATGAATCGGCGCACACGAAGCTGCGGTGACGCCAAGCGACGGCAGAAGTGCAGCGTCACCGCAAGCTTTTCCGTCCTGCTGCAACGCGAATTAACGACGTAAAAAAGTTGCATCTACGCGAATGAACACGCGCAATGCAATAGGCAGGACTTTCATCAGTGAAAAATTCATAAGAGTTAGTCCATTCAAAATATTTAGACAACTCCAATAAATTTATATGTTTAAGCAGTTTTCACTCGCATTTATATTTAATATTTGTTGAATATATTCCAACATTTTTTTTTTTAATTATGATTTCATAATCCTAGGTGACAGTTCGTTTCGCGGCGTCACCGGGTGCGTTAACGCACGTGCATCGGCTGTTATCCAAATGAATGCTGAAAGTAACTTTGAAATGAGATGCATTAGAAAAATTTATTTAGCCCATTTCTAAACGAAATCGGTGTTTGAAATCTAAAAGAAAATAAAAACGGCAAAACATTGATTCTTGAAAAATAAATGAAATTGGCCGCTTTTCAAAATGCCCGAACTATTTTTTCTAAATTCTATTATTTTAAAGAGGGCGCTAAAATCAGAGGTATATACTATTCAATTTAAGCTGCCAAAAAATTTTTGCTCTGTGACCTAAATAAATTAATCAAATAGCACCAAAGTAGACGCTTAAAACTAGTTGCAGTCTGTGGTACCCACTAGAAAACATAATTACTAAACAAAATAAATTAAGATTTATAAAAGTTGAGATGTAAAATAATTTTAAAAAGACGCCATTGCCGAAATGATTCATTTTACTAGTTTATATGGCAAAAATTTAATTACAAATTAAATGAAAATTTATATTGAATGATAGAAATGGAAGCTTACCAAATATTTCCTGAGAAAGAAAAGATATTAATTGTATTTAATCAAAATGGCTGAAAAGGGCAAAATTCTGAACAAAATGAAGAAAAACAATTTGAAGAATTTAAGAAGTTTTAGCAATTTTTAAATATAAGTCAATATTTATTATAAATTGAAAACATTAAATTTTGACACAAACATCTGTTTTGCCCGACGTGTAAAATTAACTTTTGCAACTCCACCTCGTGGCCGCATCATATTCTAAAATGAAGATAACAAAAAAAGCGTTGATAAGAATGAACTATTAGTAATTTCTAATTCACAAAATATTTGCACCAATTGTTCTGCATGAAAACAGAACATGGTTTTAACAAAAGTAATATAAAAGCTGAATCATTATTGCAGGATATGATTTCTTAAGATTTCGCTTGAAATGAAAAACATTTATTATGATCTAACTGTGAAGAATGCATTGCCAAAAAGAATGCAAAATATTTGAAGGTGTGAATTGAAAAAAAAATAAATAAATAAATAATGTAGAAACTTGATAGTTTAAATTACCTCTATCAATGAGTAATAATAATTTTAATAAATATTTTTATCTCTTAAGTACACATAAATTTCCGGATATCAAGTAACAATTATATTAACACTTATTGTTTTTATTTGCTTTGTGTAGAATTATTTAAATTTGTATAACATTTTCACACCATGTTTTCTATAGTATGTTAATTTGACTTAACAACATCTTTATTAGTATTGTTAGTTACATTTACATTTCATTTTGAATATTATACTCCATCTTTGTAAAGTAATTAGGAACGTTTCAGTATATACACATTTAGAGTTAAATTGCAGGAAGAAAAGAAATGAAAATAAATCATCTCTTTCATGTGCCTAAAAACAAATTATTTTAATACAAAAATTATTTACACGTCTTATCTAAATGTTGGGTAAAAAAATACGTCAAAAATTTGTCACTTGATATTTAAGTAATTTTAGTCAAAAATCTTCTGCTAGGAATGTATAATTAACAAGTCTACTCTGCGCCAATGCAGATTGATATGCGTTAACATGATGCACTATGTGCATGTTGTAAAGGAAGACTGCGGTCAGCTTTATTGATAAAAGGCTTGTCTGCTTACAAATTTGAGTCCTCCGATGTACTTAAAAGCATATGTCATGATTAAATGTGATTAAAACGAGCACTACGGTACTCAAAACTCATAACAAAAATAATGACAAATTAGTCAATTGCATCGCATCTCACGCTTATCGACAAAATAGTTTCGTACAAAGTTGCTTACTTTTCTCAGCAAAATCTAAATATGCATTTAAAAATGTGGATTTCTATTTAAAAAAAATCAAAGTCGAGCGAGCTTTATTTTCCCTTGATTTTTAAGGTCAAAATCGAGGTCAGCGAATTATTGATTTTCCCAAATCCAACGACTTTTATTTGACATATTTTTCTGTAATTTGATACATTTTAAAGATTTTCGAGGTTTCCATACACTCTTTGTACCTGTATTAAATATTTAACTTCATAAATAAATTTGATCTTTTTATTTCAAAAATTTGTATAAGTAAAAAATAAAATAATACCATTTAAGATACATCGCAAACAAATCAAGTTAATAGGGGACAGTTATTTCTTACAGTTTCATTTTCTAAATAACTACTTGTGCCATTCTCTACTTATCAGTTCATTTATCTTAAGTTCAAATATGTGTAGGGTTTGATAAAAGGCCCTAGGGGAGAGATTGTTAAAGTGAAAGTTAAATGTGGATGAGTTGTCACAAACTTGCAAACTAACATTTATATTATATAATTTTACTCGGAATTTAACTTTTCCATTCTTTAATTGAATTTATTATTCACAGTTATTGACTTCCATGCGGAAAAATAAAAGTTATATTTTCTTTTATATTTGGTGATAAATTCTAAGTACAATATCCATTAAAATGAATATACATATAATAATAATTTTAAAAATTTTTATACTCCTAATAAAATAACAAAATTTTATAGAAACCAGGAAAAATATTTTTATTTTTATATTAGTGCATCATTTACATTAGTGCTACGAACATCAATAATCATTTATGCACTTTACAATTGATTTTATCTAGTTTTCAAATGTATGGGTAAGCAAAAATTGAATGCACTAGAAGTAAGTAATTCCTTTTGTTTTCAATTATTTGTTTTTCTTTAACTTCTTTTTCCTTAGTACCTTAACAAATGTCCAATTATTTTACCTTTTCCTCTTTGTAACAGGATCAAAGGAGCTATTTATACTTTGACATTTAATATTATTACTCTGTAACAGCAAGTTTGAAATATTGTAATACATTTGAACTCTTTTTTTTTTCATTTTTGTCACAATATTATGCTGCACTACATTTCTAATAAAATTCAGTTTTCTTGTTTTATTTGTGCTAATAGAGAAATTACTTTTCGCTTGCACGAATTTAATTATTTAAACGGGTGTAATATAACAGTAAATTAATTTTCTCCAAGCTCATTTTTTTTCAATTTACTTCATTCATCCATAAAAAAGCAATATCAAATTATTATATTGCATATACGTATTTTTTTAAATAGAAATTTGTTATAATATTGCATGATACAGATAGGTGGCAGCACAATACACCCATACAATTCAAATGTCTGCTTTTGAAGAATACCAAACTGGATTGCACACAGTTTGCAATAACAAAATATTTGTTAGGATGATAGACAATACTTACTTGTATTTCCGGAAGCAGTTTTTTTTATATTTTCTATAAAAATTAGAGCAAAGACTCTGAAACACAAGTAGATACAGACTTTAAAATATCATTAAAATGGAACACGTGTTGGATATTTGTTCAGTTATGCATGCGGTACATAATCCATAATTTATACTGAACAAATATTATTTTAGTAATCAAACTCAATTAAAACTTAATCAATTGTTAAAATCTAATTTCATTTAAAATCTCGATGCACTTGAAACGCTTAAACCATTATAGTACAAACCATTAACTACAAATCCCTATCCATACAATAGTTCGTAACAATGCATTTACATTTGGATTATTTCGAGTCTTTTGACGCTTTTCGGAGAAATCCGTTTTAATTATATCATTATCTCTGTATATTTTAGGTTTCAAATTAAACTTATTATTTCTGGATTAATTCAATGCATTTAATATGTTGCACGTATAATTGGATTATTCAATGAAATTCACAAAAATTAAATAAACAAGATGAAGAGAAATGAATTTATTAAATATTTATAAAAATTTTAAGTTTTTATGCAAGGGAGTTGTATGTACTGCTGATGACACTTCATTTAATTACATTAGGGGCTTCTGAGAGAGAGATATACATTTCATCTTGACCCAATCAGCAGTATTTTTAGTCTATAGAATCTTCTGTAGAAAACTCTGGAATGCATAGATTTAATTAAAAGGAAGGAAGTGAAATAACTCAGATTTCTAGTCATACTGAGATAAAGGGAAACGATCTCAAATTGCATAGTCTTGGACATAGTTGAAGTTCAAATGTTAAAAAAAAGTGACTAAATAGCAGCCACACACTCCTTTTTGTGATGCAGAATTACCTAGTCATTTTCTGATAAATGAGAACTTATCTGCACTCCCTATTAATAAAGATTGTAATCAAATATTTTCCTAGAGATAAATGGTATGATATACTAATGTTGTATACATAGAATCTTAAATTATAATTGTCTCACAAATTCAAAATTTACTAAGTGATTTTCAATGTTTTTTTCAATGAGTTTTATTTTGCAGATTTTTAAGTTTGTAATACTTGCAGTAGACGATGCATTTATATCTAAAAAAAAAAAAAAAAAATTTTGGATAAATAAAATAAAAACCACAAAATCATCAAATTTTCTAATCAGTTTTTTTTTTTGTTTCAGATTTCAGCTAATTTATTCAGGACATTACCGCCTAGTGAAAATCCAGACTTTGACCCAGAAGAAGACGACCCCACGCTGGAGGCCAGTTGGCCGCACCTGCAACTAGTGTATGAATTTTTCCTGAGGTTTCTGGAAAGTTCAGATTTTCAACCAACTATAGGAAAACGTGTCATCGATCAGAAATTTGTTTTACAATTACTTGAACTGTTTGATTCAGAGGACCCCAGGGAAAGGGACTTTCTTAAAACTGTGTTACATCGTATATATGGAAAGTTCCTCGGCCTGCGGGCATTTATCCGCAAACAGATTAATAATATATTTCTTAGGTAAATATGCTATTTTAATATCCCTAGATTACTTTTCTACATTGTACTAAAACAAGCATAGAACTATTGGTCCTTTAAACTATGTCAAATGTAAAGGTACTTCTATATTTATCGGAATATCATAATTTTTCTATATTGCATCTACCAATTTTTTTCTTTTGTATTTTGGATTACACTAGTAAATATAGTGAAATTTACAAAAAAAATTTGCCTCATCCAAAAATAGGAAATATTTCTCACATTATTTCTCGATTTAGAATTAATTACTAAAGTTATTAAATGTATGTCATTTTATAATTCATCTATAGATGATGGGTGTGCATTAGTTTGTTACATACTGCCTGTACACCTTTTTATTTTATATTAATTAAATAAAACTCAACAAAAAGGAGGTTAATCTGATTACCATTGATGATTGCACCTCACTTCTTTTAAAATCACTAAAAAGTTATTTTGCAATTTACATTTAAAAATTTATTTTAAAAAAATGGATAAACATGAGCTACATAAATCATATAATAACTGCGTACTACGACTAATTTTGTTATCTATATACATGTGTTTTAACATAATCTAATCTGCTAGATATTGGCATATTTATGAAATGAGTAAAATATTTAAAAATCAGTTTTTTTACTCTTTTGATAAGACACTTCCATTTTCTTATGGGAAATGTATTCATAGGAACAAGTTTATAGTACATTTAACTCACAGCTATGTTCACAAGCATAAAATTCTGAAACTTGCAAGTTATTTCCTCTTGCAAATAAACACAAACATCCAAATTAAACTACAATTAGAACTGTTGCATCCAGTTTATTCTATCACTCCTAATGTAAACAATTCAAAACTTTAACTAAATTATTTGCGGTTAGATTGTCACATATATAATGAAAATTTGTTAAATTATGTGTCCAATTTAAATCATTATTGATTCTAAATAAGTTTTTATTTACAATAAATTATTTTATATTGTGTATATGTTAAATTATATATATACATATATACAAAATTCATTAATGAAATAATTTATTAAAAATGAAAATTTGTTATTACAGAATTAAATTTAAAATGAATTCGCATAAAAAATAGTAAATTGAATCAGGGCAGTTTGTTTTTAATTAATTTCAATCTTGCACAAATAAGTACTTCAAAATATTTCATCGCTATTATAATTTATCATTCACATGTAAATACAAACTTGGACTCAAATGTAAAGAACTCTATTGATACGCAAAGTGGCAATAATAATAATATTTATTCTCCTGATCGTTGCAGTGTTATATGATTGTCAATTTACTTCGTTTTAAATTTGTAATAAAAGTATAATAATGGTTTAAGGAACAAAATATTTGTTTTTATTTTCCATATGTTAGAAAAGGAGGAAAACCATAAGTTTTTTGTTAATATTTAAAATTTGTTCAAGAAACATTTTTCTTAAATTGTGCCATATATTTTGCAAAATGTTTCTTATTTGCAGGTTTGTCTATGAGACTGAGCATTTTAATGGAGTCGGGGAGTTACTGGAAATTTTGGGTTCAATAATAAATGGTTTTGCGTTGCCACTTAAAGCAGAGCATAAACAATTTCTTGTGAAGGTGCTCATACCATTGCACAAGGTGAAGTGCCTCTCGCTATATCACGCGCAGGTAACAAAATTTTTTTTTTTCTAGTTCTTCAATCGTAATTTAATAAATGTTTATTTTTCAGTTAGCATATTGCGTGGTTCAATTTTTGGAAAAGGATCCTACGCTGACGGAGCCAGTTGTTAGGGGCCTATTAAAATTTTGGCCAAAAACATGCAGTCAAAAAGAAGTGATGTTTCTAGGTGAAATAGAAGAAGTTTTGGATGTTATAGAACCCTCACAGTTTACACGTATACAAGAACCGTTATTTAGGCAGATAGCAAGATGTGTGTCGAGTCCACACTTTCAAGTACGTATTTTGTTACATGAAAAGAGATTCAAATAATTAATAATATAAATATTTTAGGTGGCTGAAAGGGCACTATATTTTTGGAATAACGAATATATAATGTCATTAATGGAAGAAAATAATCATGTAATAATGCCGATTATGTTTCCCGCATTATATCGTATTTCAAAAGAACATTGGAATCCAACAATAGTAGCGCTTGTTTACAATGTGCTCAAAACCTTTATGGAAATGAATTCGAAATTATTCGATGAGCTCACAGCAAGTTATAAAGCAGAGAGGCAAAAGTAAGATAACCGTATTATTCATAGTGAATATTGTTTTCAATTTATTTAATTAAGCAAACTTATTAATGAAATATTTGTCATAAGTAAATTTAATAAAAATTTTATGCCAGAATATTTTGACAATTTTTGCACATTTCAGTACATTCATAACTTCACATCAATAGAAAACATTTACATTCTTTCCCCTTAACTTGTTTATTTAATATACCAAATGTTCATCTTGTTCCTAAAATTCTTTTCGATAATAATAATTTTCAAAATATTAAATTACACTTTACCTATGGTAGAAGATATATAATTAAATTTACAACAAAAAAATATTGAAAAATTAAGATGTAACTTATCCACTAAGCTTTTCAAAGCTTAGAGAATTTATAATTCAATATATTCAATGTGTAATATTAAATTAAAATATGTTAATATTACGTTGAATAATCTATTGGAAACAAATATTATTACTTTGTTGCAAAAGCTACTGCAGCTGGTCCTGTCTGAAATTTTCCTAGCATATATTCAATTCATATTTCTAACGTACTTCCTTTTCTTTGCAATCTTAAGCTGATTTTATTTTATAAATTCTGTATTGGGTCTAAATCGGACAATTAAGGCTTTATATTTCGACAATGCATGTTGGATATTTTTTTTTTCTCTATGGCTAATTTAATATATTTTGTATATTATTTAAAAGGAAAAAGCGAACAAAATTAAATTTAGGTAGTTAGTAGCCACTCTTACGACTTGATTGATTAGATTTTATTTATTTATTGCTTTTATAAGAGTAAAAGGAATAATTCTAGTTCAATTTAAATTCAGGAATAACAAGTAAAAATGAGAGAATGCTTAAAGACTTGCATGTCTCAGAATTTTAAATACTGATTATTAAACTGTGCTTTCGCAAACATTTAGTGCACTGTATATTTATTTAAAGACTTGTATTAAGCGCTAGAAATAATTTTCAAATGAATTTTATTTGCAAAAATACGTCTTGTATAAATAGAGTTGATGTACTTGCAATTAATATGTTTGATTTTATTTTTAAGTGTAGGATTTCCATAGAAAATATGTAATAAATTTTATTTTACCATCATTCTTAATTTTATAAATAAATTTATTTCTATAATAGTATCATGAAAATAATTGAAATATCAAATGGAATAATTTGCACATGCAGTGACATAATTACCTTCTCTTGATTTCTTCGATTTATTTTAGTAAGTACAAACCATTGTCAAAAGATTTTTAAATTCACACACAACAGCGGCTTAAAGAATTCTCTAAATGACAGAAATGAAAAGAATTAAAAATAATGTTTAATTTTTCCAATATGATCTTGAAACGAATTTATTTATATCTGTAATTCTCTTAACTTCATATTAACTCATTTCTAAAGCAAGAAGAATAGTTCTTTCCAAGGAAGTTTTAATTCAGTTATTTTTACTTAAATTGTTTTATCCTTTTAAAGATGAGAAGATGTATTCATAAAAAAAAGAAAAAACTTATCAAGAACTAATCCTATTCAGGTCACTTTATCTTTATACTCTTTAGTTTGGTCAGTCTAAAATACCTTTCAGTAGCATTTTGAGAACAGTTTCTAGATTTTAATAATTTCTGTACCTTTACAATTAGTCTTAAGAAGCAGATTAATATAAAACTGACCTGGACGGATAGCATTATTACGCTAGGAATTTGAATTTCTCCGAAATGAAAAATTCAAACGCCATGTGTAATTTTTTTAGGTCAGTTTGGTTTTTATTTGCTTCAGGGACTTATTTGAACAAGATGCAATAAGATATATGTACTATCATTTCTTGATAAAGATTGCAGAGTCTACAAATCATTCTATTTCCAATTTGCTTAGGTTAATACTAAATGCTAACTAATAAAGTCAATGGCATATTAATACTAGAGTTAAAATTGTATTTTGGAAAAAAGAAAAACAATTATTTAAATAATTAAATGTAGAACATGGATAAGAGATGAAATGAAATTGAATGCCTACGTAAAATGCAGCATTGTAAGGTTAGTTGTGAATATATAATTTTAAATGATTTATGAATTTTTTTGTAGAGAGAAGAAGCGAGAGAAAGAAAGAGATGAACTGTGGAAACGGCTGGGAGAACTGGAAATAAGTCACAATAAGAAGATGATAGCACACAACAGTAGTCCAAGTTTAAAGAAGTGATATCCCTCCAAATGTGTACCCTACCTTCACCAACCAGCAGCTGCAACCACTGACTGTGTAAGTACAGTAACAAAACAATGGCAACAAAAGGAAACAAGTGGAGAAAAGCGCAGGTGTCCCTTGTGGTTAATATGTGAGAATTGTCATGTTATTTTCTTATGAATTCCTTTTACTCCCGGACATACTCGTTGTGCTTCTCTGTGCCTCTACTTCTAGTTGTTACATGGGGTGTCCGGGAACTATACTGTGGCATACCTGCGCTTTTAGAACTGAAGAAAATGCCCCCTTCTAGTGCTATATTTTAACTAACCGCAGTCCCTTTTGGTGTCTGTTTCTTTCTATTATAGCTGCGCTGGATTCAGCAGACTATATTAAACATGTGCTATATAGTTAATTGGTCATCTGTAAATAGATTACGTCGTGGTTACGTTTTGTGTTTGGACTTTTTTGATTGGCCATGTTTATAATTATATACAAAAAAAAATATACTTATAAATTGTATAATCGTACACATATTACATATACTATTTATTTCATATATATATACATACATTATATATATATATGTTTCATTTATACATGCATACATATACACAGAGTTCTTTCGAGAATTTTGACTGACCTCTATGTAAATTTTAAATTTATGATCATACACACATATTCTATGCAATAAATTGTTTCATGTTGTTCATACATTGTTTTCATTTACTTTTTTTTTCGGCATCAAAATATTTAAATTTCAATTAATTTTAATTAAGCTTATTTGAATGTCGCACTGTTAGAAGCCCACGATGGGATAATTAAAAAAAAACTGCTGCAGCACCTAGGTAATAACAAATTGCACTAAAAAATTTAATTCAGAGCGCTAATTTTAGTTTTATACTTTCATAAAATATAAAACGAAAATGATTTTTTTTTTTTTTTGCAAATTTCATTCATAGAATTATTCATGTGCTTCTGCTTTCGAGGCAAGTTTTGATGTAATTAGAAATTGGTACAAAAAAATAAACATTGGCACATATAAATAGAGAGTGCATGGAAAAATATAAGTTTACTTTAATGTGGTTTTACATACACATAAATACATTTGGCCATTTTGCTAATGTTAATCCCAATCAGTTTTCAAACACACAATTTTAACCACAGAATATTTTATATGTGCTTCTTTAGCACAACGTGTGATCGTTGCAAGTGACTGTGTAAAATATATTGATATAACAAGTAATACGAATTAATTAATTAAACTTTTTAATTTAATTAATTAATTATGGGTGAATGAGTGCATGTATGTATCTTTTTGTTGGATGCAGAAAGTTATGTACAGAAACGGCTGTATAACATGTAATATATCTATTATTTAGTGATGTTTAATAATTTTTAATTGCCCTTTTCCAAATCTACCTGTTAGCCTCCTTCTTTTATGATTTTATATTATATTTAAATTGGAATGTTTGTAATTATGATTAATGATTTTGTTTTTTTTTTAATGTTATATTAATTGGTGCATGATTGTATGTTTCCCAATTTTAAATATAACTTCTTATTTTTATTTTATTAATTTATTTCTTTATTCCCCAAACCAATGTACACTTTGTGATTCAAATATATTATTAGTCAAAATATTTTGTGTGAATCGATGCAGTGATATTAACATGTACGATTTGTTAGACTGGCCGTAAATTGGCAATTTTTATTTTTATAATTACATGAGGCCTGTCATTTATATAGTCTGTGCATTGGCAACTTTAATCTGAACATTTTTATCATTTTATAAGAACCAAAAGATTTTTTTTCTGTTTTCTTTGTAGCAAAGTTACGTTATACCCAAAAGCTTCAATTATTTAATCAAATATGAATACTCTAAATATTTTTCAACAAAATTTCTTAGAATACTAAAAAAATATAAATAGCTAAATAATATGATCTAAAAGATTCTTTTTTAACAAACAGAATGTTTAACTGCAATAAAACATAATATGCAAATATAAAATTATTGTGGATGTGGTCAGGAAAAGGTAACTCTTAAATTACATCTGATTAAAAGTGTAACTGCAACTTGGACAAAATAGTGAAGAAAATGCAAATATTATAAAAAGAATTCCAAATTGTTTTTCATAAATATAAAAGGCTTGATAAAATTTGTTTAAACATGAAAAATTTGAGAGAGAGAGAAAATGAAATAACGAATAGAAAAGAATTTATACTTGAGCAGCTCCTATGTACCGAACAGTAATTATAGAGAAGGAGCAATAATTAAAGTGAGATATTTCTTTTGTATTTCCCTCTCATAACTTCTACATTTATCAGTGATTTGATGTATATCACCATTGATTATGCTCACCACATTTATGGTACAGTTGTTTTCTGTAAATATGTGGTGACATATGAATTTCAGAATTGCACTTGACAGAAAGACAAGTTTTAATGAGGCATCACGAAAATCATTTTTAAGAAGAAGAAAAGCTTCTTACATACCTATATACCCATCACTGCATTGTGTTATTGGCATGGACAAAATTCCAAGTACTTACTATTACTGGAATTTCCAAAATGCACATTCCAGCATCTCTTATGTGTTCTTAAAAACTTTTTTTGCTTCATTCATATTCACACATGGCACTTAGCATGATCTTTCCTTTCTCTTACATTTTGACTATTATCTACTATTGAAATAAAAACATCTTTAAATAAAAAAGAAAACTTGATAATTGTAATCTTCTGCAAAGATCTGTTTCAAAATATTTGGAACGATAATCCAAGAAAATAGATTTAACTACAATTTTGAAGTTATTTATATCATGGGGTGCACATTTAAATAGGTCAGCATATGCAAAGCAGCTGTAAAGATGGAGCATTTGCTGCAGGTATCTCAATTTTATTGTCAAAATTTGTTATATTGATCTGAAGTTTGTTAAAATTTACTTCAGGTCATTTAAAAACACAGCTGGTGAATTGTCTCTGAATGCGCTTATTAATTTCAAGATTAGCTGCTTGAAACACGTTCAATATTAATTAATTTATTTGTATTCATTATTGTTGTATTAAGAAGCATCTTGAAACAAAAAATGAATTAATATGTTTGATCTTTGCCTTTTTTATTCTTTTAGCGACTTGCTGACCGCTGTGAGTTTACAAAATCTTGTTATTATGCTAATGACATAAATTTTTGTGAATTCAATTTTTTTATATCTGTTTTCGCCCTTCATGTAATGACCATGATTAAACAAACCCATTTCCCTTAGGTTTCCTCTGACGATTGGTATCGTCATCTTCCTGAATTAGAAGTCATTTCAGCGAATGAATGGAAATCAAGCTTTCAAGATAAGTATCCTGCTTGTATATTCAATAAAAACATAAATATTTATTGTATAAATCCAATTTTTCATCAGGGATTTTCGATACATTAATGATATTAGTGTTTAGCATTAATTTTTAACTGAAGTCTTTCAATAATTTCATGTTTGTATAAATCTTTACACCTTTCTTCCATTTCTTCGGAGAAGATGCAGTTACATTACTTTCTGTATCTAATATGTCAATTTTAATAACAACGCATAACAAAAAGCACCACATAACATATCAACACCAATGAATAGATAATTAAATATTTGAAATACCTGACCTGCCACATACAGTTAATTTAGGAAACTACTTGTCTAGATACTGCAGAAACACCAGATGTTGTTTAAGATATATGGTGTACGTACAACATTTGATATAGTAATTCACTTAACGCACATATAAAAGCTGTGAGATTTCTATTACAACTTGAAGGTCTAAGGCTTTAGATTATAAGTTCAAACAAATTGAATATGTGAAAAAGATTTTATATAACAAATTGGGCAAGTAAAGTTTCTAAAATTTGCGATTCACATTAAAAAGTATCAGCATTTGGACAAAAAAAAAACTAAATTTTCACTATTAATATATTTTCATGCCTGCCTAAAAGACCTATCAATAATTTTCTTTATTATTTTTTTAGTAATCAAAATAAATTTTCAATCAATGTGTTTCCATAGAGCATGTGATAAAAACACCAATAAAAGTTGCCAATATACAGCCTCTCTTACTTGTATGTAATATATTGTTACATAAGATAGTATTTATTTTAACGTGTAATTATATGATCATTTTATATGATTATAATCTTGCTATTGTCTTGTGTATATTTAATCTGTTTTCTACATTTATTTTTCAATTGTTTTCTAAATACGTAATATAAAAACAAAACGCAACTAAAAATATAATAACACTCACATTTGAATTTATTTGCCAAATTTACAAAAAAAAAGAAAGAAACCCATTTTTTTTTGTTATGCCTGCACACACATATTATACAGCCTTTAAGAATTTTTTTAACACATATACATATATGTATATGTTTACATATATGTATGTATGTGTACATGTATATAATGTATATGTATCTATGTGTATATAAAAAGGTGCCACTTTCACTACCGTAATTTAGGATGATGCAGCCGCACTATTAATTATGTTCACTAGAGACAAAAAGAATCATGCTTTCTTATAAGAGTGTAATAGCGAATTGTGTTTTAGATAGTTGGTAAAAAGTACGTATATATTATATAAAAATTTACAAAAAAATGAAACAAATGTGAATGTGAAGAGGATGCAAATAATAGACATGACGCTCAAATTTCTAATATTTTTTTTTTTGTACAATTTCAGGTAAGCAATATGAAGAAATATATAACATTAAAAAATGGAACATTTGTTGTAATTATAAAAATGAGGAATTATAAAATGTGCAGATGTTATAGCATATTGCCACAGTTTGTATTGGACTTATAGTATGCATATTGCTTATTTGAAATTCAAAAAACAAAATAAACTCTGTGAGGATGTTGAAGTGTACTGGACCCATCCTGTTAGCTAATGTAATATAACTAAAAAAATTCACTATAAAAACTTGTAGATATATAAAAAATATATTGTTAAATTTCTATTGTTTTCATTATTTTTCTCATGGAAAAAAAGTAATATTAAGTTTTTTTAGTATATAGTTGATCACTCGAGCGTTTTCAGATGAATATTTTGAGTCGCACTCAATTTCTACCCTTTATAATACACAAAGTTGCGTTCTGAAAAAAATCTGAAGACGCCCGATATGATTCCTCAGTTTTTTGATTTTCATACTAATAGTGAAATGAAAACCGACAAAAATGTGAGTGTATGGCAAATCAATATTTAAGAAAGAAAACTTTGAGAAATAGTTTCTATATGAAAATAATTAGCTACCATAATGTGAGTGTGCGTACTGAGTATGTGCGCAAAGAAAATAAACGTTATGATTTTGAAATTAAACTTTTATATTATATTTCTCCCCCACATTTATAAATAATAGAATGATTATTAAATTAATTGTTGAGTCACTATCCAAGAAAATGTTAAATAAAAGAAAAAGTTGGTATTCCTCTCCGATATACATATATCCGATATACATATATCAGAGAGGAATACCAACTTTTTCTTTTATTTAATAGAATAATTTAAGTGCATATATTGATGAAGATTTTTTTACTGAAGTGGATGGTAAGTTTTTCCATAAATAATACCAAGGTAAGTTTGTAGAACATATGTTGAGTATTGAAAGATATAAATGGGGAGATTATACAAAAATATTGATACAAAAATGCTTCCTGTTTCCAACCAAGGTTTCCTGAATTTTTTCAATATTTACTCCCTAATTAAACATTTCTATTCCATATTTGTTTGTAAAATCAATTTAAAAAATATTAACAATGGAAATTTATTTAGAAATGATTGTTGAAATTGTTCTTTTTTAAATTTTCACATTCATTTTGATTAATGCTTATGCAATAAAAAAACTATTTGGTTATCAAATGAACATAAATTACTTTCAGTAGTTTCACATATCATGATTTTTAAACAATAAGTTTCCATTAACTTTCTTTCCTATAGGAAAGCGGAATCTGTGTAGAATGGATGATGTACAAAAGGAAAGTATGAGAAACATTTGCGATCATCCCGCTATCTTACTCCGTTCTTTCCGACAAGATTGAGCGATTCATTAGATATATAAATAGACCAGAGACATATAGATTCACATCGTTCTAATAACTGTGGCGCCATCCAATATTCCATGCATTTCCGGTTTTTGTGTCCCGCTATTTTAATATAGTTTAACCTCCATGCTGAATAGATGGCGCCATAACGATGTTTGTTTTGGTTGCCACCATGTAAGATGGCGCTCTATAGATTATCAAGATAAAGTTACTAGATTTATAAAGTAACGCAATTAGGTCGCCATTTGGGGCAAGATAATTGGCATGAAATTAAAATTAATTTTGGTTACTATATGACAGTTTGCAATTTTGTTAATTTATTTAAAATTCACCTCAACATTTCATTTGCCGCTCTATATTTTTATGAAAAGTGAAACATGTCAAAATTAAGTAATTTCATCTATCATTTATCAATTACAATAAAGTTCAATAGCGGAGCGGATGTGTTAAATTCGATTTTAAGGGCAGAAATGTAATGCTAATGCTCCAAAGAACCTAGTTCGACCACTCGTTGCTTCTAAATCCCTCAAATTATCTACCTCCTCGCGGGTATCTAAACATGTTGCAACTAGGCAACTCAATATACATGTATGTGTGTCCGGTCGCCTAGACAACGTTTGCAAAATTTCCAATTAAATGTGAAATTAAGTCATTTAGATTAGATCGGAAAAATGAAACAGTTATAAGTATAAGAAAATCCGTTTTATTTATTACTATTCATTAGACATTTTCAATAAAAATTTAAATCATAGCAGATATTTAAATTTTGCAATGTTTTTTAAATTAAAGGTTTTAGATAAAATATGGAAATAAATAAGAAAAATGTTTTCTTTCATTGGGCTTGGTTCCCTACTGAAATTTCCATTTTACTTTCAACCGCGTTCATTGAGTAGAAGTTATTTTATAATAAATATATGAAACAATTCCAAATTATTAAACAATGATAATTTAATGAATGTTTGAGAGATTCGGCGAATTCTTGGTGAAATTCCATTGACATATTGTTGAATTATAAATAGATGTACACATGCACAAGCATCGAATGGGAATACAGAAAGGCGTGAGGAATAAAACAACAGTGAAAACCTCAAGCTACTCAACTTATACGCAAGTGACATGCGTGTTAGCTGCTCGATTTAACTTATGAGTAGGCCAAACAAACAAGTTAATATTTATACTTGGTCTGCAGCTGAACTATGTGTCAACCATATCGTGTGCAAGAGCCTTAAGTTGGAGTTTAATTGTTTTATGTTATTATCTGCTGCAAGGTAAATATCTTGTTGTAATTTTCCCTTTGATATTCATTATTTTGGTTTGTGATCTTTAAATCTTGTTTACTTATTATTATTATTTATTTTTTAATTTATTGTTCTGGTTCTGGCTGAAGAACTTTAAAAATTAAGTCGCTTGTTTTGTAGTTGACCCTGTTGTGTTGTGTGGTTTGTTGTTGAAAAGTTCATGCAGTTGATACCCAATTTAGTTCGGAATTTCGCTAAAGTCTGCCGTGGCAGATGTGCGGTGTCGGGATAAGTTCTTTTCTTTTCTGGTAGACCACAAGCGCGCACGACCGTCCCATTCCAGCCGACGATCCGGTCATTCCGGTTGCGTGCCGGAGTCGTCCTGAAGCGCGCGCTCAAAACTTC
>JAODAH020041084.1:0-10838 GCA_027574865.2 Coproporus ventriculus | reverse complement strand
TGTGGGTTGAAACTGGATTAGCCATTTTTCTTTCATACTAATTTTTAGATTTTTGTTTATTCAATTGTCACTTATGTAAAGTTAATTTTTATTGGAAATTAAAGTTTGAAATTTGAAAGTTTATGGGATGTAAATTTATCAAGAAGCATCCACAGTTTTACATATGTACCCCTATGTAAGTACTCGAATAAAAGTCCCCATCTCCGGTGATGGGATGACAGTTCCTTCCCCTGTTTTACACTTGTATGGGATTTGAAGTGTTAAAAGATGGAAAATTTAACAAGCCTAAAATTGAAATTTTGAAATTGTTTTTAAATTTTTCTCCAATTCTTAAATGGATTTTTCAATAATCTATGAAATTTTTCGATTTTTCAAAATTTTCTGAAAATTTGATGTTTCTTCAAACGACTCTCACAATTGAAAAGCTTCTTAAAGGAAAGAACTGTAATTTTGTAAGTTCTGAGATATGAAGCTGTGTACACTACTACTCTTATTTTGTGGAATCTAACAGAACACCTTTAGAGGTCTCTAAATCTGATTTAATTTCTTTTTTTATGCATTGAAACTTTTCAAAAATTTGTAACTCTACTTATTTATATTAAAAGTTAAAAAAAAAAGTCTTGACATATATGAGTTGGCCTTCAAATGACAATAAAAACATCATTCAATTAAAAATTGTATAGCAACTTTTGTTTTTCCCCTTGTTGTTAATAAACTTCTATTGGAAACATTTTGGTGCTTCATTTTTTGAGATATTTCAGTGTCTCATTAAATGAACCGCATTGCATATATCCTCAATATATTTTTAATTTTCTTTAGATGTTTAATTTGTCAATACATTATAAAGAAACGTGTTTCTGCCTTTCACCTTATCTAGAACACTTTTCGAAAATTGTGGGAAAACTATGTCTTACGAATAATTTACAACGTTCATTCGATTCATGATAATTATAAATTACTAATGTTACATAATGGTAATTTGACTCATTTAAATTTTTCCCGCAAGTGGCAACACTGCATACGTAAATCAAAAATTGAATAAAGAAATTCCGCAGCGTTGCCGAAATTTTTAAAATAAATTCCTTAATTAACTTAAAATAGTCCTCATTTTTTCCTTAATTGTTAACAAACATTAATGAGACGCATTTAATTATGTTAGGAAACTTTTGGGATGGGTTTTATGGGGGATTTTCATATGGTATTGGCAACAGTGTTTATAATGGCGTTTCATTGTTTCCGTTTATTACAACACTGTTGTCAGTTCTAGTGTTTGTGGTGCAAAATAAATACGTAAAATGAACAAATATGTGTTTAAAATGGAAAAATAATGCGTTTACAATTATGGTATTATAATAAGAGACAGTTTTATACGGACCAAGTGTTGCTTAACGCTCGATAAATTATTCAAATACCATTTTTAGAATGTAACAAGCAAGGACCTTGAAACGTCGTGAGTTAGGTCGTATATCCGGGGTTAATTCAAACTTGCGGGAGAATTCAATTTTAATTAAGTATGGAGACTGAAGGGAGAGAATTACTTGATAATGTAACAATTACATCGGATGAATCTGGTTCTCAATACATCCGTATGTCTGTGGACAATGCTCAGTTGCTAAGCTCCGAATTATTACAACATCACAATGGTTTAGTTGTTGATTTAGGTGGTGAATTTATTCCAGTTAATTATTCTTCGGAAGATTTACTCACTCAAGATTTAACGGAGGAGGATCGTAATTTAGCGGCAGCATTAGTAGCAGTACAATTTAATCAGCAACAAAAACAGCAGCAAACACAACAAGACGGAGTTATTATAAACACTTCTCTTCCGTCATTAGTATCTGCTGGGTCTTTAAATAATTCTAAAGTAGCTTTAGGGGAACAACAAGTACTAATACAAGATAATAAAACTGGTTATTTACAAATAGTTGATGCGGAAAATTTATATAAAAATAGCGATTTTGAATATGATGAATCTGGAACAACTTTACAAATAATTAAAACTGAAGAAGATCAAGATGGGAATATAATATCTGATGGAGATAATCGAGAGCACAGGACTTCAAAGAAAAGTTTGCCTCATAAAAAGCGCATTTCACGAAAACTTAAGAAAACTGATAAAAATATAACTAGAAAACTAACGAAATGTAATTTATGTGAACAAGTGTTTGCTCCTGAAGAATTTGAAGAGCATCAAACATTGTGTCAGACGACTATTACACCTATTCCAAACGCTTTTTCTTGTCAGTTATGTAATGGTAGTTTTAGTGATCAATTACAATTTTTCGAACATTTAAAAATACATTATGAACCATGTGTGGATCAAGTAGAAGAAGTTGAACATCAAGAACCTGAAACTATACTTTTAAAACAGGTAATGTAATACCTACTCATGTTTGATTGATTTGTATTGACTCAGCTTTGATTGTAGGAGGTTCGTACTTATCATTATCACTCGTAAACTTGTGACATGCAAACATTTTTTCAAATAAACTTACAATTTCAATCAAAACAAATATAGAAAATTAAATATGAAAGACTTATATGCACATTGCTACTCAAATGACGTTTGTAGAAGCAAAATACAATCCATTAAAGTGCAGCTGTTCGAAATGCAGTATTGACAAATGCAAGATTTCAAATTTTATCTTTATTTGAAGAAGCAAATGTTTCAATTGGTAGATCCATGGTTTTTTTTAGGGTCTAAGTTAATACTATTTATTGTCCATGTTTATGCGAGTTAAGTTTCAGATAGTTGCTGCAAAACAATGGCCGCATTTACGTGCGTTTTAACATAGATTTTAAGAGTTATTAATGTTACCATTTACGCACTCTAAATTGTTACTAAATGAAAATTGATGTTTGTTTTGATACGCGGCAGAGGTTATGAGAAAGTTAGGTTGGCTTAAATTTATAGATCCTGTACTATTTTGAATGCTGGTGACATTCAATATCAATCAATAGCAGAGCCTATATTTGACAAACGCTTGCTAATTAAATTTATACATGCGTTCTGATTTTTATTGGACAAACCCCATGGATCTTATAATTTGAATGGATGGATTTTAGAGATAGAGGTGTAGGTGAAACCATAAAAAAAAGAAATAACTGCGAAGTCACGTGGGATAAGGGCTAATTTTATGTCAGGTCCGTCCTGTAAATTTGAGGGATCCAGTGTAAAATGTATCTGCCCCATCAACAGAAACATAACCTGTCCCCAAAACATCATACATTCCATACCCCTCGAGTCTGCTCCGCCTAGTGTCAATAATGACAAACCGCGCATCAATGCAGTAGGTTTATTTCAATTGCCCGCCATTTTTTGACGAATAAGAAACTTGACATTAATAGCCCTTCACCCAGCTGATTGCTATTCTTGTCACCCAGCGGCTATATTGTATAATGTCGATAAGCGGCATCCATTTACTATTAGATCAATGACAAACCCTGTATTGTATGAGGTTATGTCAGCGTATACAAAATTTAATGAGCGTCAAATCTTACAGTCAATTAGCATATTCATTTAGGGAAACAACTCTGCTATTATTGTTGTTTTTCAATTAAGGTATTTTGACATTGATAATATGTTTTTCTTATATTTTTCATTCAGAGCCCAATCAAAATGGAACCTGAACAGCAGAAGGATTCTCTTCTTCATTCGATATTACAATTATCATGTTTGGAATGTAATCGTACTTTTAAGCGGCAAAAATCTTATGAGCAGCATATGAAAGAGTTTCATAGTAAAGATGATTTAAATGAATTTAGTGAACCAGAAGATTTGATGGCGGGAATTGATGTAAATCCTCCTCCTGAAATTGATGAAGACAACAAAGCATGGTATGTTGTTTAAATTTTAATTAACTCCTAAATTACTTTAAATAAAATTAATTTTAGGGTTGATAGGTGAGGCCATATCTATATCATTGCAGGACTTCCGATTGTTTGAAATCCTAATGCTGAGGCTATTTCTAAGAATAGAACATTTGATAAGAGCATGCAAGAATTCATCATTCATTTTTATGCACAAACTCATAAAGTACAGTGATGTATTGCTTATGAGGTTTTGCAAAATTCTGATTTCATTTCTGATTTTGAGAAGAAGCAAAAGATTTCATGATATTAATATAATTTTATTTAGGTACAGGGATGAAGAACTGCACGCAACAGAAGAGGATTTAAAGGAACTTGAAGCAAAAGAACATGTCTGCCAAAATTGTCAGCAACCGTTTCCCATTAGAGCAATACTACTACAGCATTTAATGACATGTAGAAGTACTGGAGAAAACAAAGGTAAATTCTACTTATCGTTTCTAATGAAGATTTTACTATCAATGTTTTAGATGTTGATTATAAAAAGAAAAAAGCAAAGAAGGCTGAAATGGAATGTACAATATGTCAACGTAAATTTTCCCATCGAAATTCGTTAGTTTACCACATGCGTAGTCATACAGGTGACAGGCCACATCAATGTGAACAATGCGGGAAAAGTTTCTTTGCTGCAAGTGCTTTAAAAGTACATTTGAGACTGCATTCAGGTAAGCAAATTTTATATTTCTTTCATTAAAAATCATAAATGTTTAAATTATTTTAGGTGACAAACCTTACAGATGTGAAATTTGCGGGCGTAATTTCAGGCAATGGGGCGATCTTAAGTATCATTGCATTTCAATACACTCCGACCAAAAACAATATCAATGTGAATATTGTGGAAAAGATTTTGCTAGAAAATATTCTCTTATTGTGCATCGGCGAATCCACACAGGCGAAAAGAATTACAGATGCGAATTTTGCGCTAAAACTTTCAGAGCATCATCTTATTTACAGAATCACAGAAGAATCCATACAGGTAAAATAAAATTAATCAAAAAATTCTCTCATAGTTAGCTAAGAAAAATGTTCTTTATTGTTAAACAATGTTGTTTACATAATCAACACTGGCTTTGTTATTTTTCTGTTATTTTATATATAATAAAATTATTAACACAATGGATCATATATAGAGAGTGATAGAAAGTGATTAGCATTAAATTAATCCTCAATTTGTTACAGGTGAAAAGCCTCATCCTTGTGAAGTATGTGGAAAACGCTTCCGTGTCCGTTCAGATATGAAACGACATCTTCGAACACATACAAGGCGGCGTGTTGGCCGAGCCATTCCTCTTCCTTTAGCAAATGAATTAAAAATAGAAGAAGAACAAGAAATGCCACCTGAATCTGAAGATACAAATGAATCAATTCTTAAAGAAACCGAAAACGACTCAGCTGTGCAATCCTTACAGTATGAACAAGAAACTTTGGAAGCTGTTCGTGATGGAAACACGCTTTATGTAATGCCTATATTAATTTCTTAGGATAAAGTCGGAATTAGAAATTTTATGAATGTATGCAAATTAATTTCAAATTATAATTAGTATGTGTTGTCTATACGATTTAATAATTATATAGGAATAAATAATTTTATAATTATTTCTTTTATCTTCAATTTTAAGTTATCTTCTTTAATTCTTATAGTTTTTTTGTTGAAAATTGAAAAGTATTATGAACAATTCCATTTAAAGTGTGTTAGGGGCAGAGGGCTTGGAAAGTTGCTCTAAATTTTTTTTTTTTCGTTTTTGTATCTTATTAGAATACACTGCTAATTTATGAGGGTATGAAACCGATAAATATAACTTGCACAATTTTTTCAAATGATTTTGTCAGTTTTCAATTTTGACTTAAAAAAATCATATTTTGCAAGTGCAAATCACGACAGTAATGTAAAATATTATTAGAAAACATGTAATCAATCGGATATTTTCTGTAGAATCAAAAAATTAAATCCTTTTTAGCCCATATTAACTGGGATCCATTAGGATTGATAGAATGGAAAAAGTTAAAGTCCATGATATAATAAAAAAATATTGGAAGTCGGAAGAAACAAAGAATAAGTAAAGTTAGTAATATATTTAAAAGCTTATTTATGGCCTTCCATTATAAAATTAAAAAATTGAAATAAGAATTTTTTTCAAGTCACAGTTTATAATAAGTAAAGTCTCTAAACACAACAAAAGCGACCAAATAATAATAAATTTAAATTGTTTATATATTTAGATAATCGGTAAACCAAAAGCAGAAACAAAATAAACTAAACATAATACACTATGCGAACATTAATAATTTATAATTGAATACTAAGAAGAAATTTGAAAAATTTGTAATTTGGTTTCCCTGATATTTATTTTTCTTAAGTTGGTAGTTCAGACCTTTTGACAATTGACAATTCAAGAAACATTTTCCCGCAACAATCCTACCTCCAGTAAAGTTTAAACAATAAGTAAAAGATTTATGAAATAGCGAATAGAAAACAATTTTGGTTTCAAATAAACTTAATTTAAGTTGTGATTTTGATGTAGGTGTATCCAATTTGAAAGACTTTTAAAAACTAAAAGTAACCTATAAATCAGTGCATCCTTCATGGCTGCTAAAAGAATAGCAACAAGTGATTTAAATCACGAAAATTGGGATAGAGAAGATGAGCCTGAAGAAGCTGGCACATTTAAAAGAGCTTCCGATGAGATATTAAAGAAGCGAATTATTAAAACCGCTCGGAGAAGACACATCGCATCAGCTTCTAATACAACAGAGGTAAGCTTGCTATTTACGTATATTAACAAATATTATATTCGACTTGGTTTTAGGATGAAAGTGGGAATGAAAAAAAGAATATTTTTGGAAATTTTACATTTGCGAAAACCCCGGCGAATCCATCAAACACTTTTACATTTCTACAGAAACCCGATTTAAATGGTACAGATAAAAAGACTGAAACTAAAGAGGAAGAAACAAAAACAACTCAGGATTCAAATAGTGATGAATATTTTGCGAAATTGAAAGGTTTGAATGAGAGCGTTTCAAAATGGATTAAACAACACGTTGATGAAAATCCGTTTGTAAATTTAAAACCGATTTTTGGTGATTATGAAAAGTATTTTACAGAAATTGAAAGTTTAAAGAAGCCGGTCGTTTTAAGTGAAGAAGCTAAAAAGGAATTGAGTAATTTTGCTTTTACAACTGTTGAGAAAAATGATGGTGGAAGTGAAAAAGGGAATTTTAATTTTGGAGCTGGGAGTACTGAGACGCCTAAAACACCGCAATTTACTTTTGGAGTTAAACCGGCTGATGGAAAATCTAACTCCAATTCAACACCTCAAGGGATGAAACCTGATGAAACTAAAAAAGAAATGTTCTCTTTTGGAAATCCAACTACTTCAAAACCAACATTTGTTGGTTTTGGTACAAATAACACCCAAACTAATACATCAACAGGTTTTAGTTTTGGAAATACGACACCGTTTACTTTTTCAAATGTAGCAGCACCACCAACCGTAGAAAAACCAACTGGTGATACAAATGAAGAAGAAGATGAACCTCCAAAAGTTGAAGTAACACCAGTTGTTGAAGATGGACATATATATACAATTAGGTGTAAAGTTTTCGTTAAGAAAGAAGGAAATTTTACAGATCACGGTGTTGGAAATTTATTCCTGAAACCCATTCCTGGCAAAGAAAAAGTTCAATTAATTGTCCGAGCCGAAACAAATCTAGGAAATCTTTTATGCAATTTTATTTTATCGGAATCGATTCCTACACAACGAATGGGAAAAAAGGATGTGATGTTAGTGTGTTTGCCAACCCCAGACACAAAACCACCACCCACTCCCATTTTATTAAGAGTAAAATCAGAAGGAGAAAGAGAAGAGTTGTTAAAGATGTTGGATAAGCACAAGAAGTGATTTTAAAATTTTCTAAGTAATTTTTTTTTAATGTTATTGCTTGTTTTAATATTTGTGTCCAAAACAATGGTTAATATAAAATTAGTTTAAGAATGATTGAAATTTCATTTTTTCCCCATTTTCTTTTTACATATATCAATTTTTTAATTAATGTAATTACCAAAGTTTCATTTGGATCCCTGACACTAATTTTAATTTAATTGTACTTTAAAATAAAATTTTAGTCTATTTTTCACAATTGCATTATTTTTTATTTTAATTAATAAAAGAAGACATATTGCTCATTTAAATGCAACAGCATACAATTTTTTTATATAACTTGAATGCAATTAGTAGTAACTTTTAACTTATAATTTATTGTTTAGTTTTTTTAATTCATTTCCGTTATATTTTTAATATTTTCATCTAGTTCTTGGACTTAAAAAGAATGAAACTTAAATAAAATGTAATGCATCTATCAAAATATATTCCATTTATTTTCATTTTAATAAATATCACAATTTATCAATCAGGAAATATTTAATTTACATTTTATAATCAATTTACAAAATCAGTCTAAGGAATAATACAGCAGCTAAAAGAGAAAATGAATATGAAACTGTTCTAGAACTATTACAGAGATCTCCTTTGCAAAAACACATCAAAACAGGTCTGTATTGCCATTTTGTGTAAGCACATCGATCTTCACTATCTGATGGACCTCTTTGTAAACATATCCTTTGTGTTGCTACACCATATTCTAAAATAAACAAAAAAATTATAATGACCAGCCTCTTATAAGATAGTTGACTGGCATCAAACTAGTATTAGTATTGTATTATTTATTAATCTCAAAAATGCATGCAACAGATATTTGGTTTAGAATCTCTTTCACAATTTTCCATTAAAAAATACTGTACATTCAAATTAAAGTTAAGTTTTTATGTTACTCATAGACAAAGATAATTACTTCTGAATTTGTTGTACTGCCAGATAAATATGAAATGACCTCTAAATTTGAACAAATATATTGGAATTTAGTTTTTTTTACTAATGGTTAGCAATATTTTATTAGAATTTTGGATTTGTTGATATTTTTCCGCCAGCTTATGTGTAATATTGATTTATCAATTAATTTTGAAACTGAAATTTCAAATTTATATTGCATTTATCAGTTAAGTAAATTGGAACATAGTATATGTACTTATACTATGACCTGGAGATTGATGAACAAACTAGTAGGTGGTTGATCAAAACTAATAAAAATTGAAAGGATTTAAGAGTGGTGAAGATTAAATTGGGACAGTAATTTTCCAGATAATAAAAAAAAGGCAGCTAATCATACCTTCTTTAAGAGCATTTTCCGTTTCAACAATTTTTCCACACCATCCAGATGCACAAGGAATAGTTTCAATTCCTTTTTCAATAATTGCTTGTGTTGCATTAAAAATAAAAGGATCTTTACAACTTCCTAATTCACCTCTTGATCTACATACAAAACATCTTTTTAAAGCACCTGAAAATATAAATTGTAAAATAAAAATAAAAAATAACACAAATCAAAAAGGAAGGTGTGACACTGACTCATACCATCATTCTAACAAATAATGAAGTTGCTATTTACATTTACAACATCAACATTTTTAAAACTTGGAAAATCGGTAAGGATTAGAATAATAATGAAGTAATATTTAATTACACAATAGAGATTGTGTGTTTTAATATACGATATTATCAATTAATAATTAATTTAGGAAATAAATAATTTTAAAATTAAACTTACCAGATAGAAAAGCAGGAAAACAGGTGAAAATTAATAAGAAAATACCTAATTTAAAGTACATTTTAACCCATCCAGATGGTATATTATATTTCTTAAGAATGAAGACCTTCAAGTCAACTCAACTTTCTCTTCGCCATAAGTTTGTTCTGCTTCTGGTCATCGCGCCGATTCCATAGGCCGGTATTAATTAAGCATTCCACTCACCTCAGAAGACGCAGGTAACAAAAGTTAACTACGTTCACATTATAAAACTAAACGTAGTGAAAAATTTTCCGAAAAAGAAAAATGGAAAACTGTACATGAGCCTTTCTCGTTAATTTTTCAAGTTTTTAAAAAAATTAAAAATGAATTTTCACCCAATCTAAATATTTTTTTATATCAATTAATTTGATACTGTAAATTAAGAAAAACCATTTCTTCGAAAATGTTCATTACAATTTTTACAAAAATCTGCTTCGATTTCAAGTTATAATAATAAAAAAATAAAGATTTCTTAATTTCTTAGAAAGTAAAATAAATATTTTAGATAATGAGAAAAATATGAAAAAGAAAGAAAACTAACAAATGAAAAAATGTCATTTCTTAACAAAATAATAATAACTGCTTTATCTTCTATATTCAGATTTTTTTTTTGCTTTTTTTGTTATTAATCTTTCACATTTTAATTATTTTTCATTGTTAATTTTGTAATTTTATGATTTTTCTAATTTTTTTATTTAGAATTTTTGGATTTTCACACACAAATACAAACACATACCCACATAAACACACATTCTGTCTTGTATAAATGTAAATCAACCAATTTTCTTCATTTTTTCTGGTAGCGATGTAATCTGGAATTTCCCTTACTGAAAAGCGGCACATTCTCATTTTGATTTTGAAAATCTTCATTCTCATTTCTTTCAGGCGAAGAAGAAGTTCCTTCAGATTCAAACTTCCGAAATAAAGGTGTATTTTCATTAGGAAATTTTCTTTCTTTATCAGTAGAAGAAGAAACATCACTTTTTAAATGTTTTCTTGTAATTTTAGGCATCTTTCGATAAAATGAAGTAGTTTTATTAATATTTTTATTTTCAGGTGAAGAAGAATCACTTTGATAATTCTTGAGCAATTTTCTTTTTGAAGGAGATGTACTAGCCTGTTCTTTAGATCTTGCAAATCTATTTATTCCAGGGATTGCTGACAGTTTCTTTTTAAAAATATCTTTAGGAAATTTCATTGGTTTAACTTCAAATTGTTTAGAAACAGATTTTCTCATAGATTTTCGAAAGCTTATAGAATTTGATTTTAGATTTCTACCACGG